>ML411843.1:0-37125 GCA_005239525.1 Nicotiana knightiana | reverse complement strand
ATAATTGAGCAGTGAGTGGCCTGCGGAATTGAGGTAAGTGTTTGGTCTAACTTTGGCTTGAGGGAATAGGACTCCCCACTTGTTTGCTATGTGAAATGCATGGGCGTGGAGTATAGGTGTGGTGACGAGTATCTATGCACCACCCAAATTGATTGTTAAACATGATTCCCCTTCCCGTTCCCAACTTAATTGATTATTGTCCTAATTGTTATATGTTCATTATTTGTTCTATGACTATTTGGCCTTGTTGATCTGTTGTGAGATATTGTTGTGATTATTTAGAAAGAGTTTTGGTTGTTTGAGCCNATGTTGGTTGTTCTCTTGAGTTTATCTTAGTATATAAAGACTGAGCTGGATTGACAGCGTTACGGTGTTTACTTATATTCTGGTTGGTTTTATTGTGAAATGATATTGGTTAAAGCTTACGAGCTATATGATTTTCTGTTTGAAATTGTGGAAATAACAGTATTGTGAAAGGCTTGACCTGAATTGTGAATTTTTTTTTATGAATAAATTGATATTATATGTCTGGTGGGAGCGGGTTGCACGCCGCAACAAGGAGTGATAAGGGTAGACAAGTGGGATCAGGTTGCACGCTGCAACAGGAGCAATAAGGGTGATATATTTAGGGAGGAGCAATAAGGGAGGACAGGTGGGAGCGGGTTGCACGCCGCAACAAGGAGCGATAAGGGAGGACATTTTTACTGATTTTCAAAGAAAATAAAGATTTGAAAAGCTAAATGTTTATTTTTACTGTTTTGGTTTCTTGAAAAATAAAGATTTGAAAAGCTAAATGTTTATTTTTACTGTTTTGGTTTCTTGAAAAATAAAGATTTGAAACTTCCTATTTTATATTACTATTTTCATATTTTGGCACTACTTTTATTCAAAGATAAAGTTTGAAAACTTGGAAATTGTTGAGGATTGGTTATAGCTGAGGCCTGAAAGAGGCGGTTGTGTTACTTTATTATTATTGCAGTATTTGAATTGATATGTTTAGATTTCCTTCCTGTTTTACAATTATTGTCTCAGATATATTTTCTTGTTTGTATAGAATTGTTTTATTATGTTATCATATATGTATATGTATATATATATATATATCACAAGTTTATTATTAAAGCCCCGCCTTAGCCTCGTCACTACTTCACCAAGGTTAGGCTCGGCACTTACTCAGTACATGGGGTCGGTTGTACCGATACTACACTCTGCACTCTTTTGTGCAGATCCAGGTACTAGCCAGCAGTAGAGATATTTTGAGCAGCCATCTATTTATTCGGAGACACGAGGTATATCTATCGGCGTTCGCAGATCCCGAGAGTCTTCTCCTATTTTTATAAAACTATTTTAGTATATTCAGAACAGTTATACCATTTCTTTCGGCCATTATTTGTAGTATTCTTTAGTAGTTCGTGGATTGTGACACCAGACCCTAAAGTAGTCTTAGAGTTGTTTACATAATTAGTTCGTGATTCGTTTTATTTAAATGGTTATCATTATTATTTTATTTTATTGTTGTTGAGAATTATTCTAATTTAGTTCCTTTGGAAATTAGTTGTTTGTGCTTAAGTAATAAATTAAGAAAATAAATAATTCTAGTTCTAACATTGGCTTGCCTAGCAAGTGTGGTGTTAGGCGCCATCACGATCCCTAAGGTCGGGAATTGGATCGTGACAATTTCACTATTGACTGCCTCTTTCCAAAACGCCGAATCAGAAGACGACATAGCTGTTTTAAAAGTTTGAGGTTCATTTTCATGCAAGAATGTCACAAAATCTGGTCCAAAGGAAGTAAATGTTCTTTGACGTTTGCTACGCCTTGGATCTTCTACACTTGGAGTATTTTCCTTTGGTTCTTCCCGAGGTCGTTTAGGTCTTTCACTTAACGACTCACATTCAATTTTATACGGATAAATGCTTTCAAAGAATTCAGCATTATCTGACTCCATTACCGTATTAACATGAATCTCGGGATTATTAGATTTATGATCCAAAAACCGACATGCTTTATTGTTTGTAGCATATCCAATGAAAACACAATCTACTGTTTTTGGTCCGATTTTAACCCTTTTAGGTAAAGGAACTTGTACCTTTGCTAGACACCCCCACACTTTGAAATATTTCAAGTTAGGTTTTCTTCTTTTCCATTTTTCATATGGAATCGATTGCGTTTTGCTGTGGGCTACTCTGTTGAGTATTCGGTTAGGTGTAAGGATAGATTCCCCCCACAAACTCTGCGGTAATCCAGAACTTATTAGTAAAGAATTCATCATTTCCTTTAATGTCCGATTTTTTCTTTCCGCAATTCCGTTGGATTGAGGTGTGTAAGGTGCAGTAGTTTGATGGATAATTCCATATTCCGAACATATTTCTGCAAACGGAGATTCATATTCTCCACCTCTATCACTTCTAATCATTTTGATCTTTTTATTCAATTGATTCTCTACTTCATTCTTGTATTGCTTAAATGCTTCAATTGCTTCATCCTTACTATTAAGCAAATAAACATAACAATATCGAGTTCAGTCGTCAATAAAAGTAATAAAATACTTTTTCCCACCTCGAGATGGTGTCGACTTCATATCGCAAATGTCAGTATGAATTAAGTCTAAAGGATTTGAATTCCTTTCAACAGACTTATAAGGATGTTTTACAAACTTAGATTCAACACATATTTGACATTTCGATTTATTACACTCGAATTTAGGCAATACTTCTAAATTAATTAACTTCCGCAAGGTTTTATAATTGACATGTCCTAAACGAATATGCCATAAATCATTTGACTCTAACAAATATGAAGAAGCTGAAATTTTATTCATACTATCAACAACCATTACATTGAGTTTGAAAAGGACCTCTGTGAGGTAGCCTTTTCCAACATACATTTCATTATTGCTCACAACAACTTTATCAGAGACAAATACACATTTGAATCCATTCTTCACAAGTAAAGAAGTAGAAATTAAATTCTTCCTAATAGTAGGAATATGAAGAACGTTGTTGAGCGTTAACACCTTGACGGAAGTCATCTTTAAGAATATCTTCCCATAGCCTTCAATGTTGGCTGTTGAATTATTTCCCATGGAAATATCTTCTTCGGGACCAGCAGTAGAGTAAGTCGCAAATGCTTTTTTGACAGCACAAACATGCCGAGTGGCTCCGGAGTCAATCCACCACTCCTTCGGATTTCCAACTAAGTTGCATTCCGAAAGCATTGCACAAAGATCATCAATGTCATCATTCTTCTCCACTATGTTGGCATGTCCCTTCTTCTTATCCTTTTTGGGGAGACGACAATCAGGGGTTTTGTGACCAACTCTTCCACAGTTGTGGCAGTTGCCCTTGAATTTCCTTTTGTTCTGCTCCTTAGTCTGTCCAGAAGATCTCTTCCTCTTCTTACTTTTTGGAGCAGTCTCCTCAACGATATTAGCTCCCATGATCGTTGAATTTCCACGAGACTTCTTCTCGGCTGTTTTGTTGTCTTCCTCAATCTTGAGACGAATCACAAGATCTTCCAACTTCATTTCTTTGCACTTGTGCTTAAGATATTTCTTGAAATCTCTCCATGAAGGAGGCAATTTTTCAATCATTGCAGCCACTTGAAATGCTTCATTCACGACCATACCTTCAGCAATAAGGTCGTGAAAAATAAGTTGAAGCTCCTAAACTTGGGTTCCCACAGTTTTTTTGTCTATCATTTCATAGTCTAGAAACTTGGCAACCACAAATTTCTTCAAGCATGCATCTTCCGTCTTGTACTTCTTCTCAAGTGCGTCCCATAATTCTTTCGAAGTATTCATAGCACTGTACACATTGTACAATTCATCCTCTAAAGCGCTTAGGATATAGCCTTTGCAAAGAAAATCTGCCTGCTTCCATGCTTCAATAATCATGAACTTCTCGTTGTCCAGCATGTCCGCAGTAGGCACTGGAGGTTCTTCACTAGTGAATTTCTACATATCAAGTGTGGTAAGCCAGAAGAACACTCTTTGCTGCCATCCTTTGAAGTTGGCTCCAGAAAACTTTCCCGATTTTTCTGTCGGTGGAACAACAGTCCGGCTTGACGAGGCTATCGTCGTTGCCGCAATAGTCGCAGAAGAATTTTCGTTATCAGTTGCCATTTCTCATTGTCAACAACAGAAGAGTTCAATAATTGGAAAATCAGAATAGTAAACAATACTATAATCAATAATTAATAGTATGTATAATAAATAAAAACCGAAGTTTTTATATACTGTTTCACAGAAAACGATGAAGTTTTTATGTTCTTCAAATCGTTTTCTGCATTTCAAAACTCTGATGAAGTTTTTATATCTTCAAATCAGAATAATAAAATTCAGGAGTAGAAGACACACATGTTTTAATCTCCACAAACAGAATATATAAGAAAAAAAATAATTTCCTTAAGATTGTTAGTAATTTGTATTGCTGTAAAATAAAATAATAAATTTTCTGAAAATACAAAAACAGTGAGAAACCTCACTAGCGCGGGCGCGCTAGTCCAGGCGTCCTCAGCTTCTCTTCCGAAAAAATAAATAAAAAAATAATACAAGAATAAACCGAGCCCACTTAATACATAGTGTGTCCTTAAGAAAATTATTCCCTTCAAGTACCCGAGGTTTTGGATATATCCTCCCAGGATAGAACGATTTAACTCAATCGGTACCAAAAACTCCAGTGATCGGCGAACCACTTGATGGTCGTAAAACACACTGGAATATTTTTGTGCAGAAGAAGAAGAAGATCAGAAAATTTAGTAAGTAAAAATTCTGGGATTCAAGGCATATTATAGCCAATTTCGTACTGTTTCTGAAAAGGTTTTGCAACCTTTCATAACAGCCATAGCTGTTGGAACAGGTGTGAAGATTGCGGGAAAATTAAAAACGGATTTAAAATAATCCGGAAAAAAATGGACCGGATCTTTGTCCAAAAAGATTAATCAATCAAGCCGAAGCCGAACGAGCGACGACGACGACGGCGCGAGACTTGCCTTCTTCTCAACTCTTTAAGAGCTAGAAGAAGAGCTTCTCTATATATACACATAGATTTTCTTTCCTTCTTCCAATGAGGGACAAAGTGTACTAATTCAAAATTTCACTTCTCTTTATTTCTTTTCCCACCATTTTTCATTCACTCTCTTTAAGCTACACCAAACTTAAAATTAAGCTACACTAAGCTTAAAGACCAATAGAAAATAGAAAAGTACTCATTGGAACACATTTTATAGTTATCGGGTGAAAAGGAACAAAATAAACAATGCATAGATAAATGAAGCATGAAAGCAAACAAAAACGATAATGACAATGTAAATTTATGTAGCTCTTCGTACAAAATCCTAACTCTTGAATCCAACTTCGTTGAATCAAATTGATCGGCAAGCAATAATAAAGAAATAGGAAGACATCAAGCCGTGGCCATATAAGGGGTGAAATTAAAAAATAGTCAGATTTATAAGTGATAATTAAAAAATAACTACAATTTTAAAAGTAATTAAAATTTAGCCACTTTTTATTTAAAGATAAATTTGATGTTCAAAATTCGAAAAAATATTCTAACATAATATACTGGAGTTCAAATTTTTTACATGTGAACTTCCAGCATAATATACTGGTCCAACATAATATGTTGGAAGTTCATACACAGATGCTCCAATCTCCAGTATATTATGCAGGAACTTTTCGTGTGCTTGAGTTCTAGTATAATATGCTGGAAGTTCATACACATGCGTATCAATCTCTAGTATATTATGCCGAAACTTCCGTGTGCTTGAGTTCCAGTATAATATGCTGGAAGTTCATACACATGCGCATCAATCTCTAGTATATTATGCCGAAACTTCCGTGTTGCAGCAAAATAGTGGCTATTTTTTAATGACATTGCAAACGCTGTCTTATTTTCAGTTGCAAGTCTGAAAACAAGCTAGCCTGTGCTATTTGATCCCATATAAGCTGAAGCACACATGATAAATTTTTCTTTTATATTGTACACCTTTGGCTCTTTGTAATTTCTCTTCATTAAAGTACATAAATGATATATTAACACATGTTTCTTTATTTGATCTAACGCTCTAGTAATCTATTAAAGTACCCAATTAAAAAGTGAGGTAATGGTAAGAAGTAAAAAAGTCTTAACTACGTACATTTTTAGATGAATTTAAAAGGGAGTATAAAAAGATCTCATAGGTTTCATAGAAGAATACTTCAAACGTTATACATTGTATATTAATTTTTTCATGTAAAGAGTAGTACAAATTAATGACTCATCTTATTTTGTTGTACAAAATTAATAGAAAAATTGTGTTTAAATGAAGGATAAAATGGTCTTTCAACTTTTGTGGGGTATTTTAGTAATTCAATTACATAGTATGATATATGATACGATAATTAAGCAATATACACCAATGAGTTGTCCCCCACCAGCACCGATCGAGTCAATCTCTCTCGTCAGAACGCGCCTCAAAAAGCAGTACTCAAAGACTTGGCTGAAGGAGAATACAAACACACTCCACCTTATGGAGCCGTCGGATGGCAATAGGTCGGCGCGTATGGATCACCAGAAAGCCCCCCCCCCCCCCCCCCCCCCCCCCACCCCCCAAACCAAGTGTGAACGAATCATCAGAGGGAAACCCATCAAAAACATCATATGCCAACACCGTGGTCAATATAAAGGGCTTATAACAACTCCAACTCGTCAAGAACAGGAAGCGGTGATAGCAAGGAGAACAACACACAATGGAATGCCACAGTGATATTCAATACCAGAGACTATTATGGAGTCATGGCGGCTGAGTGCAAGAGAACGATTGTGGGGAGATTCTGAAGATTGCCCCCATATTGAAAAAATTAGGTCTCGTTTCCTAAAGCGATTTTCGCTGAACAGATCGGGGTGTTTGACAACTACAATGTCTTTCTTAATTTTACAAATGATGAATATTTCAATACGATACGGTACAAGAAGGCAGCGAACCTTGAGGGTCACCAAATGTAGCTCTAGAAATGGAGCCCCGACTTCAAACCACATATTGTTCAAGTATGGATTCTTCTTCCTAAGTTACATTTCCAACTTCATACGTGGCACTACGTAAAACAAATAGCAGGAGAGGTTGGTACTCCATTAGAGATAGACATTGCTACGAGGGGAAAAATCAGACCAAGTATGGCCAAAGTTAGAGTAGAGGTTGATCTTATTAAGCCTTTATTTAATCATGTTTGGGTTGGAGACGAGGACGATGGCTCCACCTTGAAAGAATTCGCACAAAAGTTGGAGTATGAAAGTGTGCTCAAGTGCTGTAGACAATCCAGGAAGATTGGGGCATGACTTGGTAAATTGTAGAGTGGTTGGGAAGATGAGAATTGCTTAAAAGAAAAAAAAAAAAGGAGAGGGCCATGATGAATGACTCAACTAAGCAGGTGCAGATACATGGAGAAGGCAAAAAGAACAAAATGGAGAGGAATTGATCACTAACAACAACATGAAAACCCAAGAAAAGGCAAAGGAAGTGGAAACAATTCAAAGAAAATTACTAATAAAACAGAAGAATGATAAGACAGATAACGACAACTATGATAATGGAAAAGGAGAAAGAGAGATGATCAATATCAATATGAGAACCAACAGCAAAAAGAAGAAAAATGTCAAGACAAAAAAGATGACCAAGAAGAAACTGAAGGTCACCTTTATACCACAGAAGGTGAGACAAGAGGATAACAAGGAAAAAATATCTACAGGGGAAAACAAGCTACTCTAGTGGAGAAAAACAGTAACAACCAAAAACAAAATGAGGGAAGCACCAACGGTATAAGAAAAAAAGATAGAAATAACATGCATGCCCAATCTACTGTAAAGGAGCAAACGGTAGATAGGGGAATTACTCGGAACTTCTTCTAAAGAAGGCGGGGGTCTAAAAAATGTAATTAACAACAACAAAACCAGCATCATACAACAAGTAGCAGAATCAAAAATGGATTCTTCTAGTGTGGGGACTGAAATTGAAAACCATCCAGAAATTAAGTTAGTGATAGATCGTAATGGTAATGAGCAGCAACCAAGGGAAACACTGCACCAGTCATATAATGAAGTAGCCAACAACTTGATAAATGATTTTTCACCAACGAACCATAGCGATGGAGAATTGGATGACCACTACCATAGGTATCAAAAGGAGGTAGTAGACAAATCATGATTGTCTCCAATGTCAAGAGGAAGAAATAGTAGGTGCAGAAAAGGGGGAAGAAAGATAAAATTCAATCCAACCTTGACAGGGGAAGGATACAAGCCAATCTCTCCTAATTCTTTTATGATTAATTTCATCTTTTAGAATATATGAGGGATGAGGTCCAAAAAAGCCAATCATATATTGAAAGAACTTGTACAAATAAATAATTTACAATTCGTTTCCAACTTTGAACCTTTTGTTAGGAAAGACAAAGTTGAAGGTTATAGAAGATTCTGGGGTTTGAATAATTGTTTGTCAATGATATAGGACAAATTTGGTGTTTCTGGTCTAGAAAATTCAATGCCAATACTTTTTGGTAAGATGATCAACAAATCATTATTAACTTCAAGGATGCTTACGGAGAAAATGAAGTGTACATTATAGTAGTCTACATACCAGAAAAAAGAATGGGCCTGGTACAAACTGAATCTCAAGAATAATGGATCTTGGTGCATAGGAGGGGATTTCAATATTATTTTGGATCCTTGTTGTGGGGGGGGGGGGAGGTAGAACACATAGACTTAGCAAGAGCTTTCATTTTGCCGCTTTCATGGATAGTTGTGGTGTTACTAATGCAGGTTTTATGGATTCTACCTTACCCGGTGTAATAATTGGAGTCCTAGGAGGAGGATATGGAAGAGATTAGATAGAATCATGGTTAATTATGAATGGATGCATAAATTTCAAAGCATTATGGCCAGGCACCTCAGCAGATCTGGTTCTAATCATAGGCCATTGCTTATGAAGTGTCAAACATATCAAAATGATATTTGTAAAGTACTTTAAATTCCTCTACTTTTGGGTTGAACAACCAGATTTCTAAGATCTAGTTAGGAAGGTATGGGGCACTCAAATTCTTGGGAATCCTATGTGGATACTACAACATAAACTCAAAATTCCGGGAAGAAGACTAAGTTACTGGTCAAAGAATGTGATTGGTAATGTATACCTGAAGGTAGAGGAATGGAAAGTGGCAGTACGATCTCTGAAAGGTGTAGATTTAACATTTAACATTGAACAATCTAGAGAAAATTTAAACAAAGCACAAGCAGAGTATGTCAAATGGATGCCTATGCAAGAATTTCTTCTAAAAGGATGACTGTAATAATAGGTTCTTCCACAATGTCATTAACAAGAGGAGAAGGCTACAACTTCACAAAATAAAGAACCATGTAGGTAATTGGATCCAAGGGGAAGAGAGAAATGCCAAAGCTGCAGTCAGGCATTTCCAAAAGATGTTTAATGTAACACTACTTAAATCTATAAGAGTTTCAAAACACACTAAATATAGAATTTAATTTTTTTTCCTTAATTTAAACTCCTATTACGAATGTAAACCTTTGTGATTGACTTTTGCGTTACTTCTCTATTTATAAATCATTAAAAATATAATTTAAAAAAATATTAATAATTTTAATATTATTAATTATTAAAAGTGAGTATCATTAATTATTAGTTAAGTAAAAAAAAAAAGAGATTAACTTAAAGCCCATAAAGTTGTTGTTGTAAATCTTCCTTTCAAAAGGCAAAAGGCAAAAGGCAAAAGGCTTAAAAAGCCTTATACAAAACAAAGCAAACAAAACTTTACAAATAAGAGGAAACCACGAAACAGACTTGCGCAAGGAACAAAAAGTTGTGGGTTTCTTTAGAAATCACTAATTCTTGAACTCAGATATATAAAATTTCTGTTGTCAATTATCCTACAGTAGTAGATAAAAATTGAATTTTTATTTCCCTTATTTCTCTGTTGATACAATAAGTTCCATGTTTAGAGGTGAAACTTTGAAATTAATTAAAATATAGTGGTTGTTGTAGAATCGATTGTTTGACGGGTATAAATTGGACGGGGCCCTACGTATTGGCTCAAAGAGCTTTGAGGTGAGTTGATATAACCTCTTACTAAAGTGGTTTAACTTACAAAAGCACGCATACAAGGTGTTTGGTAAATTACTTAAAAGAGTTTGTATGTACTTAATTGGAGCTAGAGAGTACCTATTAACTTAGAATTATTCTAGTTAATGTTTAGATGATTTATTCTGATATATGTGTGTAAATTTTTAGATTTTGTGTTATTATTATATGCCACTTTCATGTTGAAAAATTCATGAAGAAGCAAAGTAGGGAGCACACGATTCGAGGGTCCTGACCAAGGCGTTGACTTCCTGAAACTACTTGTGCCAAAGTAGGGAGCACACGATCCGAGGGTCTCGTTGCTAGAATTTGCCTAGACAAGCTAAGGTATGATACATGAGTGCTGAGAACCATGAATCGAGTGGCACCTAGTGGATTGGGCCTATTCGATCAGGTTGGGATCGAACACGTGCCGATCACACGGTGACTAAGACAGAAATAAGTCAGTATAGTTGGAAGTCCCGAGGTACGAAGTGAATTATTGTTTTAGAAAGAAAAAAGAAAAAAATTTCTTTTAGAATATTCATAAATTGCTATTATGCAATTATTTTAGAATTGTTCTTAGAAGCTTTATGTTTTCTATGCATTTAGAATCTTTGCGCGTAATGTATATTTAATTAAATTTTTGTCCCCTGCCGTTGAGACTCACTCAGCACAATGGATGGTACTGACGTTCTCTTTTGGGAATCTACGTTGGTTTGCAGTACAACGTAGGAACCGGTTTTGCAGGCGAGCAAGCTACGAGTTAGGACTTCCCTCACTTCTAGTGCTATTGGTGAGCTCCACTTTTGTTCGTGGTGTACTCCTTTGAGTCGTCATTATTTAGCTATTGGTGAGCAGTGCATCATTTTATCAGTAGATGCTTCATGGACACAGTCGGTGGGTCAAGATTCAAGTATTTTTGATAATAATTTTGCAATATTTCAGTAGTTACTACGAATATATTTTTGGAGTTGGTTTATTTTACATATTTAAATTAATTAAAAGTATTTCGTTAAAGTATTGCCTTGTTGCATATAAAGTTTAAAATTATAATATATTTGATAAGCCCAGATAGTTCGCTCGGGAAAATTTAGTGATCGGGTGCCGGTCACGGCTTGTTCAGAAATGGGCCGTGACAAACTTGGTATCAGAGCCTCAGGTTTATGGAGTCCTAGGGGTCTATGAAGCCGTGTTAGTATCTTATTTATGGTATGAAGCGCGCCATACTTATAAACAGGATGCTACAAGCATTTAGGAAAAGTCTCATTTTTTCATACTTTAGATCATGCAGTAGAGCCTACCTCTAAGAAATTATCTAATGAATTCGCTTCTCCAAAACTTGCAAAAATAGCTCGTACTCTCAATTCTGACACCGACACTCAGGATGCTACTCAAGAAACTATTGCTACTATCGTGGCTCAAGGTAGAACTAAGAAAGCTTCAACTCAGAAAAGAAAGGGTAATTACACAAAGGGGGTTCAAGTACCCCGGGTTGAACATGAAGAAGGGGTGGAGCATGATGAGCCAGTACCTCAGGATCCAGTGCCGCCCCCAACAACAGCTCGGACTCAGACAACTATATCTCCAGAGGTGGGTCAGATGTTTAATGCGGTCAACAATGCTACGGAAATGTTAAAAGCCTTCATGGAAAAACAAAACAAGAGAAGAGATGAGATTCCACCTCAATCAAATTAACAGAACAATTTTGAGTCCTCAATAGTGAATGAATTTTTAAAGATGATTCCTCCATTGTTCCGTGGTACTATAGTTGATGAAGATCCAATGTTGTGGCTGGAGGGTGTTAAGAAAGCCCTTCGAGCGATGAAGGCATTTGATGATGAAGTTGTGGAGCTGGCTTCCTACCAACTTAGAGATATGGATTGCGCTCGGTTTGAGATGTGGGAAAAGGAAACAGATGAAGATGATGGTCCGCCTACTTGGGAAGAATTTGAAGAGGCCTTCAGGGCTAATTTTATACCAGAAGAAGATAGGGACGTTAAGGCTACAGAGTTCGAGCACCTCAAGCAAGAGAATAAAAGCGTACAATAGTACTACATGGAATTCATAAGTTTGACTAAGCATGCTCCTCACATGGTTAAGACAGAAAAAGCAAAGATCTGCAGGTTTGTTAGCAGTTTGGCTTACCACATTAAGGATACGACATCAGCCGCATCGGTAGGAATGACAACTTTCTCCTCTGTTGTGGGATTTGCCAAGCACTTAGAAAAAGGCATACAACAAAGGAGAGAATAAAAAGAGCATAACAAGAAAGTACGGACAACGAGCAGGTTTAATGGTACATCTAACAGAGGTGGAAGGGTTCCTCCAATAAGGAGTCACTAACACTAGCTCAGTCCAGTCATCAGTCATGTGGTGGGTCTTTCTTCAAACGTACTCAGAGTTATGGAAACCAATCTCGCCAGAATCAAAATTTTAGGACATCATCCTCACATAGCCAGAGTCATGATGAGCAACATTCATAACAACAAGGTCTTTGTGGAACATGTAAGCGACAACATTCAGTTCAGTGCAAGCTCGGGGTTTCATGGTTGCTATCATTGCAAAGACATTGGTCATATAAAGGCCAACTGCCCAAAATTGCGACGTAATTTTAGTGAGGGATCAACTCGTCCTTCTAGTTCCTCAACTACTACAGTTGCACCATCTCAGGCTCGTGGTTCTCATAATCTGACCGGGAATGGGGCAGGAAGAGGTGCATATCGAGTTACTCAGGGAGGGGGACAACCTTGTTTGTTTGCTATAATTGATCGTTAGAGTGAAAAGTCATCTGCAGAAGTTTTATAGGTACACTTCTAGTCTGCTCACATAATGCTTATGCCATAATTGATCCAGGTTCAACATTTCCGTACGTGACTCCATACTTTGCAATCAACCTCGGGGTAGAACCAGAACAACTTAGTGAGCCATTTCTAGTATCTACTCCAGTTGGCGAGTCAGTGGAAGCCACAAGAGTCTATAGAGGTTGTATAGTTTCAGTCCAAGGTCGCAACACCAAGGCCAATCTCATAGATTTAGAAATGGTGGATTTCAATGTGAACATGGGTATGGATTGGTTGTCTTCCTGCTATGCCATGTTAGATTTTCATGCCAAGATAGTCAAGTTCCAATTTCCAAATGAAGAAGTCTTAGAGTGGAAGGGTAGTTCATCATCGCTTGTGGGTAAGTTTATTTCTTACCTTAAGGCACAACGTATGATCGGTAAGGGGTGTCTCACTTATTTGACTCACATCATTAATCCAGAATCAGAACCACCAGCTCTTCAGTCTGTGCCAGTTGTTAGATAATTTCCAGAAGTTTTCCCAGATGACCTTCCCGAACTTCCTTCTGAATGAATCATAGACTTTGGCATCGATCTCATGCCAGACACTCAGCCCATATCTATACCTCCTTATAGGATGCTCCAACAGAACTTAATGAGTTGAGAGAACGGTTGAGATACCTCCTTGACAAGGGCTTCATCAGGCCGAGTGTTTCACTGTGGGGTGCCCCGATCCTGTTTGTCAATAAGAAAGACGGGTCTCTCAGAATGTGCATGGACTATCAACAGTTGAATAAATTTACCATTAAGAACAAGTACCCACTGCCAAGGATTGATGATTTATTTGATCAACTTCAGGGTGCAGAGTACTTTTCATAGATAAAACTTGAGGTCGGGGTACCATCAGTTGAGAATCAGAGAAGAGGATATATCTAAAACAGCCTTTAGAACTCGCTACGAGCACTATGAATTTCTAGTAATGTCCTTCGGGTTGACAAATTCTCCAGCTGCATTCATGGACCTCATGAATAGGGTTTTCAAGTCATTCCTTGATACCTTTATTATCGTGTTTATAGACGATATATTGGTATACTCTAACAGCAAGTATGAGCATGCAGACCACCTCAGGATAGCCTTGCAGACCTTGAAGGAGAATGAGCTTTATGCCAAGTTTTCAAAACGTGAGTTTTGGTTGTAGTCAGTGGCATTCTTAGGACACATGGTATCTAGTGAAGGTATAAAGTAGACCCTCAGAAGACAGAAGTAGTCAAGAACTAGACAAGACCGACAACAGCAACGGGAAATCAGGAGTTTCTTGGGATTAGCTAGCTACTATAGAAGGGTTGTAGAGGGATTTTCCATGGTTGCAGATCCATTAACTAAGTTGACCCAGAAAGCAGTTAAGTTTCAGTGGTCAGACGCTTGTGAGCAGAGTTTTCAAGATTTAAAGAAGAGGTTGACCACTACACCTGTGTTAACCTTGTCGATAGGGTCGTTTGGGTTCATAGGGTATTGTCTCCAAAGTTGGTCTGGGGTGTGTTCTTATGCAAGAGGAAAATTTATTGCTTATGCTTCCTGGAAGTTAAATAATCATGAGAACTACCCCACACACGACTTAGAGTTTGTAGCAATAGTGTTTGCATTAAAGATGTGGCGACACTACCTATATGGCGAGCATTGTGAAATATTTTCAAACCACAAAAGCCTCCAGTACATTTTCAAGCAGAAAGAGTTAAAATTGAGACAGATAAGGTGGCTCAAGCTATTGAAGGATTATGACATTAATATCCTTTATCACCCGGGCAATGTAATGTGGTAGCAGATGCACTTAGTAGGAAGTCAATGGGCGTCCTGGCCCATCTTGCAGTACAAAGGCGAACTTTGGGTCGAGAAATTCAAAAACTAGAAAATGATGGAATTAGATTGGATGAGACTGAAGAAGGAGGTATAACTGTTTATGCCTTAGCACAATCCTCTCTTGTTGCGCATGTTAAGGCTAAGCAATACAAAGATTTGTACTTAGTGAAGTTAGTAGAAGGAGTTAGAAACAAATAAATCACTGCTTTCACTCTAGGAAGTGATGGAGTTTGAAGTTGAATGATCGGTTATGTGTGCCTGATGTAGATGGTCTTAGGAAGGCCATAATGGAAGAAGCTCACAGTTCGAGGTACACTATCCACCCAGGTGCTACCAAAATATATTTGGACTTGAAAGAGTTGTATTGGTGGAAAGGCATGAAGAAGCATGTATCAGATCATGTGGCCAAATGTTTGAATTGCCAGTAAGTCAAAGTCGAGCATTAGAGGCCTGGTGGCCTAGCTCAATATATAGAGATACCACAGTGGAAATGTGAGATGATTAATATGGATTTCGTAGTAGGTCTTCCTCGCACATACTGTAACCATGATTCAATTTAGGTTAATGTAGACCGACTAACAAAGTCCGCACATTTCCTACCAGTAAAGACGACAGATTCTGTAGCGCAGTATGCAAAGTTGTACATTAAAGAAATAGTCTGATTGCATGGTACTCCAGTTTCAATCATATCTGACAGAGGCCCTTAATTCACCGCACATTTTTGGCAGGCATTTAAAAAAAGATTAGGTACCAAGGTTAATTTGAGCACCCCTTTCCATCCACAAACTGATGGCCAGGCAGAAAGGACCATTCAGACTCTCGAAGATATGCTGCGAGCCTGTGTTATAGATTTTGGAGGTAGTTGGGATGATCACTTTCCACTTATAGAATTTGCTTACAAATCAGGCCAGCACTGCTATGGCTCCTTATGAAGCGTTGTATGGGCGAAGATGTAGGTCTCCAGTGGGTTGTTTGAACCAGCAGAAGTGCCGTTGATTGGTCCAGAGTTTGTTTGTGAGGACTTAGAGAAAGTCCAGATAATCAGAGAAAGACTAAAAGCGACTCCGAGTCATCAAAATTCCTATTTTGACAAGAGGCATCGTGACTTAGAGTTCATGGTTAGTGACAAGGTGTTTTTGAAAGTTTCACCAATGAAAGGAGTTATGAGGTTTGGTAAGAAAGGGAAACTTAGTCCTAGATTTGTCGGACCTTATGAGATTATAGAAATGAAGGGAAACATGGCTTATGACCTAACGTTGCCCGTTGAGTTGTCCTATGTTCATCCCGTCTTTCATGTGTCTATGCTTAGAAAATATATTCATGATGAGTCGCATATAATACATGTCGATGCCATAGAAAATAAAGAAGGCTTGACTTATGAAGAGGTACCTTTAGAAATTCTCAATTGACAAATAAGAAAGTTGAGAAGAAAAGATATAGCATCGGTAAAAGTTTTGTGGAATAATCATGATTAAAAAGAGGCTACGTGGTCGAGGAAGATATGAGGAAGAAGTATCCTTCTTTATTTGAGAAATAAGGTATGTGAACCTAGGTTTGGTTTGAAATTTATATTTCATTTATGAAATACAAGTTAGCATGTGTTTATGTCCTTGCTAGATTATACTTAGTTGTTGAAGTAATTTAATTATTAAATAATTTAGTACAATGCCAGAGTACATTTAATTCATTAAAGTTATTTACTTTTTGTTGAAGTGTTGTGCTTTAGATTTTAGTTAGCTATTGATGTACCTCCTTGCCAGAGTGTAAGTAATTAGTTTATGAGGTGTGTATGGTGCCTATGAATGGCCTATTATGGTATATTTAGTTGTTGTTGGTGTAGTTGTGGTAATGTCCTACAAACACGAGGCAACCACGAAACAAACTTGCGCAGGCAACGAAAAATTGCGGGTTTCTTTACAAATCGCTAGTTCTTGAACTGAGGCATACAAAAATTTCTATTGTCAATTATCCTACAGTAGTAGTAGGTAAAAATTGAATTGTTAGTTCCTTTCTTTCGCTGTTGATACAGTAAGTTGCATGTTTAGGAGTGAAACTTTGAAATTAATTAAAATACACTGGTTGTTGTAGAATCGATTGTTTGATGGGTATAAATTGGACGGGGGCCTACGTATTGGCTCGAGGAGTTTGAGGTGAGTTGATATAACCGTTTACTAAAGTGGTTTAACTCACAAAAGCACGCATACAAGGTGTTTGATGAATTGCTTAAAAGAGTTAATATGTACTTAATTGGAGCGAGTGAATATCTATTAGCTTAAAATTATTCTAGTTAAAGTTTAGATGATTTATTATGATATATGTGCGAAAATTTTCAGATTTTTGTGTTATTCTTATATGCCATTTTCATGTTAAAAAATTCAGGAAGAAGCAAGAATCTTTAGAAATACTTTTGAATATTTATTTCATTCCTGTGCCATGCTTTACATTTAAGGATACCAATATGAGTATGTATAGGATGTTTCAGAAAAGATTTAGACTTGAATGGTCAAGAAAGTTGAGAAGTTGATTTAGATCCTAGCGCACATAGAACAATTTATTATTAATGTATTTTTTTTGGGAGTATCCTTTATCCTGAGAAGGGGTCATCGTCCAGGCTGCGGGTCCTGACCAGCGTTGACTTTTTGAAACTACTTGTGCCAAAATAGGGAGCACATGAGCCGAGGGTCTCGTTTCTGAGAATTTGCCTAGCCAAGCTAAGGTATGATACATGAGCGCTGAGAACCATGAAGCGAGTGGAACCTCATGGATAGGGACTATTCGACCAGGTTGGGGTCGAACCCGTGCCGATCACACGGTGACTAAGACAGAAATAAGTTAGGATAGTTGAAACTCCTGAAGTACGAAGTGAAGTATTTTTTTAGAAAGAAAAAGAAAAGAATTTCTTCTAGAATATTCATAAACTGCTATTATGCAATTATTTTAGAATTGTTCTTAGAAGCTTTATGTTTTCCATGTATTTAGAATCTTTGCTCTAAATGTATATTATATTAAAGTTTCGTCCCTTGTCGTTGAGACTCACTGAGTACAATGGATAGTACTGATGTTCTCTTATGGGAACCTACGTTGGTCTTGGTACAACGTAAGAACCAATTTTGCAAGCGAGCAGAATACGTGTTAGGACTTCCTCACTTCTAGTGCTATTGGTGTCACGATCCAATTTCTCCTATGGGTCGTGATGGCGCCCAACGTTATCGCTAGGCAAGCCGAAATTGAACTAAATCTGTGATCCTTTCTTTTAAAGATTTGAAATAGTTGATTTTTAATTTGTGCATAAATAAAAAGTAAGCATTTAATAAAAATGAGAAATCAAGATTTTTAAAGCAGTGAGATAAATAAGATAATCCAAAAATCATCACGTGTCTACTAGCTTAAAGCACCAAGGCCTGGTGTCACAAGTGTATGAGCAACTAATAGAATATACAGAAGAGTTCTACGCTACTGTCTGAAATGAGGTAGACAGAAAATACAAGCAAAAGAAAGACTTCGATTGTTGCAGAACGGTCAAAAGGTAGCTCACCGTGTAGTCTCATCGAAATGATCAAGTGTGCGCGCCGGACTGATATCCGGATACACTAGCCTCAGATCCTGCACATTAAGTGCAGAGGTGTAGCATGAGTACATGAACAACATGTACCCAGTAAGTATCCAGTCTAACCTCGAAGAAGTAGTGACGAGGAGTCGACTTTGACATTTATTATGGGCTAACAATATAATGTCAAAGTAATAACTAGGCATGGATTAAAGAAATATATTTGAAAACTCAATAACAGGAACAATAAACAATCCTTGCGCTAATAGTATATCCCAAGTTTATTTCCATAATTTAACAATTTATAACTCAAGTCAATGGAATAATATCAACTATAATTGGTTCCAAAGATTTATCATTCACAAATTATGCCGAGGTCATATGGTCCGATCCAACATATTAAACTGTGCATTGACGCGGGTCGAACGACATGAATCATAGATGCACCTATCTGCTACCGAGGAGTTCGGCCTGCTCCACGAAAAGAGAAAATAATTTATATCAACCAATTCAAGATTTATTAAGAGGCAATTAATTAAAGAAACACCAATTCTCAATAACAATCAAGTGGCCCGTCCAAGAATTTAAGTAAGTGAAATTTAGCCTTCTACCATTCCTTCATCAAGTTTCAACATGATTTAAGCAACTAAGTTAGCAAGTAGGGTGCAAACATCATAAATATAACATGGTATGAGTCATAGACTACCCGAACATGAACATAATTAGTAGCTACGTACGGACTCTCGTCACCTCGTGCATACGTAGCCCCCACAAATAGGAGCACATATTAACCAATTCACCTATGGGGTTAATTCCCTCTTACAAGGTTAGAAAGAGACTTACCTCGTTTCAAATCCTACTTTCTAGTCCAAGATTATGCTCAGACCCTCAATTTGGTGCCAAATGAAACTAGTCAAATTTTATATAAAATAATCAATACATGTTCAAAAGCTCATATCCTAACTATCAAAGTGATTTCTCAATCCTATTTGAAGAATCCCTGAAAGTCACCCTTGGGCCCACATGCCCGGATTTAGGAATATTTCGAAGAAAGTTGTTACCCATAACCTCATGAACTCAAATATATAATTTTCACTAAATTCCATAACAAATTTCGTGGTTAAATCCCATTTTTATCGAAAACCTATGTTTTCACTTAAACCCATGATTTTTACTAATTTACATGTTATAATCTTCTCATAAACTATGTATTTAACTCACAATAGTTACAAATTACTTACCCTCAATGGATAGTCCGAAATCCCCCCTTTTGAAGCTCCAAAATCACCCAAGTGTGTGAAAAATGATAGGAAAAGGCCTAAGTCTTGTTTTTAAAACATTATACCCAGGCCTGACCCTTCATCGCGAACGCGATAAAGCCTATGTGTTCGTGAAGGCAAAACTGAAGAACCCATAAAACTCCTTTTTTGCAATCACGAAAGGAGTCTCGCGAATGCGATGCACTGTGTCGACTCCCTATCGCAAACGCATGCATTACCTCGCGATCGCATAAGGCAGCTAGATTGCCCAGGCTCGTGCCCCTCGACCCTTCGCGAACACGATAGGCCTTCCACGAACGCGTAGACCACTGGCCCTAAGCCTTCGCGAACGCGAAGCATGAAAACCCACCCAGTCCAAATCCCTTCATCTTGACGCGAAGGTCCTTCCGCATTCGTGAAGAAGGAAACTAGAACTGGAAAATATGGTTTCTACCACTTGGCTCTAGGTGGTCCAAAACACACCCGAGCGACCTCGGAACCCCGTCCAACTACACCAACAAGTCCAAAAACATAATGCAGACTTGCTCGAACTCTTGAAACTGGTAAACCAACAACAAAACCAAGAATCACACCCCAAAACCAAATTGAATCAAAATATGAACTTCAAGTTTCCAAACTGCTCCTAACGCGCCGAATCATACTTAGACTACTCGGAATGACACCAAAGTTTGCGTGCAACTCCTAAATCACCATATGAAACTATTTCTGATCTCAGAATCCCATTTAGACCTCGATAAAAAACCTACTCCAACATAAATTTAACGAACTTCAAAACCTTCGAAGAACCAACTTTCACTATTAGGTACCGAAATGCTTCCGGGTCATTCAAAACCTAATCCGAATATACGCTCAAGTCTGAAATCATCATACAAACCTATTGGAACCATCAAATCCTGATTCGTAGGTCGTTTTCTCAAAATTTTGACCGAAGTCAAAATTAGCTATTTTAGCCAATATTAAGGAACCAAGTGTTCCGATTTCAACCTGGACCCTTTCAAATCCCGAACTAACCATCCCCACCAGTCATAGAACAATAAGAGCACATACGGGGAGTCTTATTTAGGGGAAAGAGATTCTAAAAAACAAAATGATCGGCTTGGTCGTTACATTCACCGCCTCTTAAACAAACATTCATCTTCGAATGAGTCTGGAATCATACCTGGAGTGCTGAATAAGTGTGGATATCTGCTCCACATGTCCTCCTCGGACTCTGAACTGGTTGGACCCTCCACTGAACCTTTACCGCTGAAATCCTCTTGGATCTCAGATGTTGAACCTGCCTATCAACAATGGCAACTGGATGCTCCTCATAGCCCAGGCTCTCATCTAATTGAATCGTGTTGAAGTCTAACACATGTGACAAGTCGGCATGAAATCTTCGGAGCATAGACACGTGGAAAACCGAATGAACCCCCGATAGACTGGGAGTCAAAGCAAGCTCATAAACAACCTCTCCAACTCGTCTCAACACCTCAAATGGGCCTATAAACCTTGGGCTCAACTTAGCCTCGCCGGTCTCAAACACTCGATGGGAGAACGACATCGTCGACCATATAAAGCCTCAAATGGAGCCATCTTGATGCTGGGCTGATAACTGTTGGTTTAAGAAAACTTAGCCAACGGCAAGAATCGATCACACTACCTTCCAAAGTCAATCACACATGCTTTATGCATGTCATCCAAGGTCTGAAATGTCCGTTTCGACTGCCCGTCGGTCTGTGTGTCTGATATGATGGAAACAGGAACACCATGCAATTGAACTATCTCCTGAATATAAATTTGGGCCAACCTTTTTGAAGTATACGTTGTCACCACCATAATGAAGTGCATCGACTTGGTCAACCTTTCGACAATGACCCTAACTGCATCAAACTTCCGCAAGGTCCGCGGCAACCTAACTACAAAGTCCATGGTAATGCGCTCCCACTTCCACTCAGGTATAATCATCTGCTGGAGTATGCCACTTGGTCTCTGGTGCTCATACTTAACCTGCATGAAATTTAGGCATCTAGGTATATTCTCAACTATATCTTTCTTCATCCGCCGCCACTAATAATGCTTCCTTAGGTTCGATGCATCTTCGTAACACCTGGATAAATGGAATATCGAGAATTGTGTGCCTCCTTTAGAATCCTCTCCCTCAAGCCATCGACATTAGGAACACATAGACGACCCTGGAGTCGCATAACACCATCCTCGCTGATAGTAACCTACTTGGAACTACCCTGTAGTACCGTCTCTCTAAGAACCAACAAGTGTGAATCATCAAACTATCGAGCCTTGATCTGCTCCAATAGTGAAGACTGGCAACGACGCCTGCAAGAACTTCGCTGGGCTCTAAAATGTCCAACCTCACAAATCTGTTAGCCAAGGACTGAATATCCAAAGCTAGTGGCCGCTCCTCTGCTGAAATGAATGCCAAGCTACCCATACTCTCTGCTTTTCTGCTCAACGCATCCGCGACTACATTCGTCTTGACCGGATGATAAAGAATGGCGATGTCATTATCCTTTAGTAACTCAAGCCATCTGTGCTGCCTCAAATCGAGATCCCTTTGCTTGAAGAAATTCTGCAAGATACGATGATCAGTGTAAACCTCACAGGACACCCCATAAAGATAATGCCTCCAAATATTAAGATCATGAACAATCGCGACCAACTCCAAATTGCGTACAGGATAATTCTTCTCATGGGGCTTCAGCTAACGGGAAACATATGAAATAACTCATCGTCCTGCATCAATACACAACCCAAACCAATGCGTGAAGCGTCGGAATACATAGTATACATCCCCGAACCGGAAGGCAACACTAGAATCGGTGCTATAGTCAAATCTGTCTTGAGCTTCTAGAAGCTCGCCTCACAATTATCGGACCAACAGAACGTAGCACCCTTCTGGGATAATCTAGTCAAAGGTACTATAATGAATAAGAATTCCTCCACAAACTGGCAATAATAACCTGCTAACCCCAAGGCGCTCCTGATCTCTATCGTTGTAGTAGGACGGGGCCAACTCTGAACTGCCTCAATCTTCTTGGGATCTACCTTAATACACTCGCCTGATACAACATGCCCCAAGAATGCTACATAATCTAACCAAAACTCACACTTGGAGAACTTAGCATATAGCTTCTATTCCCGCAAGGTCTGAAGTACCACTCTCAAACGCTGCTCGTGCTCCTCCATGTTGCGTGAGTAGATCAAAATGTCATCAATAAAGACAATGACGAACGAATCAATATATGGACAGAATACCCTGTTCATCAAATCCATAAACACCGTTGGGGTGTTAGTCAAACCGAAGGACATCACTAGAAACTCATAATGTCCATATCTAGTACGGAAAGCAGTCTTCAGAACATCCAAGTCCTGAATCTTCAATTGATGGTACCTCGATCTCAAGTCGATCTTAGAGAACACCCTAGCACCCTGCAACTGGTCAAAGAAATCATCTATACGCGGCAACGGGTACTTGTTCTTGATGGTAACTTTGTTCAACTGGCGGTAATCAATGCACCTCCGCATAGTCCATCTTTTTTCTTCACAAATAACACTGGGGCACCCCAAGGTGATACACTCGACCTGACAAACTCCTTTGCTAGAAACTCCTCAAGCTGCTCCTTCAACTCCTTCAACTCTTTCGGAGCCATATGGTACGGTGGGATAGGTATAGGCTGGGTACCTGGAGCCAAATCAATGCAGAAATCGATAGTGGTATGCCTGGAAGATCAGAAGGAAACACATCGGAGAACTCCCAGACTACTGGTACTGCATCAATCGCCAGTCTCTTCGGTAGTATCCCGAACATAAGCTAGATAATCCAAATACCCCTTCTCGACCATGTGTCGAGCCTTCATAAAAGAGATGATCCGACTAGGTATGCTGACAGACGAACCTTTCCACTCCAACCTAGGAACCTTTAGCATCGCCAAGGTAAAAATCTTGGCATGGCAATCAAAGATGGCCTGATAATGAGATAACTAGTCCATGCCCAGGATAACCTCGAAGTCTGTCATATCGAGCAACAGAAGATCCGCTCTAGTCTCATTACCACAGAACGTGACCACACATGATCGATAGATCCGATCCACAACAACAAAATCGCCCATAGGAGTGGACACATAAACAAGAGTGCCCAAGGACTCACGAGGAACATCCAGGAAATGAGCAAACAAAGATGAGACATATTAATAGGTAGACCTTAGATCAAATAATACCAAAGCATCCCTGCCGCAGACAGAAATAGTACCTGTGATCAAGGCATCTGAGGCCACGACATCTGCTCTGGACTGAAAAGCATAGAACCTAGCTGGAGAACTAAATGGCTTGCCTCAGCATGACTAAACAGTAGCTGGCTGACCTTCCCCTGCCTGGGCTCCACCTCTAGAACGGCCTCCTGCCCTCTGCCTCTAGGCTGTCAGATGACTGGTGCTGTAATCATGGGTTGTGACCCTGATGTACTGCCTTGCCCCGAAGCCTGGGGTAGAACCTCCACACATGAATGAGATCTACACTCAAAACAACCTCTCGGTACGGTGATCTGCTGACTTGAAGTCTTACCCTGATGGTCTGAATATCCACTGGAAGAACCCTGAATAGCTGGTGGGCGGTAAGAACTCTCTTGTATGGCACTAAAATAGGGTCGCACTGGAGGACCCCAAGGAGGCAGCGGTGCTGGATACGTGGGCCTTCTAGGCTGACCCCTCATGAACTGACCTCTGCCCCCAGCTGGGGGCACCTCTAAACTCTCTGAAACAACGGACCCGCTTGTCCTTCTGCATCTGCTCTCTACCTCTCTGATGGTAACCCCCAATCCTCTGAGCTATCTCCACTAATAGATGATAAGAAGTTCCCATCTAAACCTCCCGGTCTATAGTGGCTTGAATACCTGAAAGAAACCCCGAAACAAACCTCCGCACCCTCTCCGCGTCAATAGGAAGTATCATAAGTGCATGGCGAGACAACTCAGAGAACCTTGCCTCATAATCGTTCACTGACATCTGATCCTGTTGAAGCTGCTCAAACTGAAACCACAACTCTTCCCTCTGGGGGAGGGGGTGGAATATAACTATCCAAGAAAAGGCATGTAAATTGTTCTTCATGGCAGAAGAACATGCTGGTCTGCCGAGAAGATGAGACTGCCACCACCTTCGGGCCCTGCCCTCCAGCTGGAAAGTAGTAAAATCCACCCTAAGGGACTCTAATATACTCATGTTGTGCAGTATGTCCCTGCACCTATCAATGAAGTCCTGGTGGTCCTCATGTCGCTCACCTCCGAAGATATGAGGGTGAAGCCTGGTCCATCTATCCAATAGCTTCTACGGCTCACCGACCGTAGCTGGTCTAAGCTCAGGTACAACTGCTACAACTGGTTGGGCTTTGCCCACGAGTAGTGCACCCTGGGTCTGATATACGACAGCTACATGTCCCGAAGCCAGAGCAGTAGGGGTATGTGATCCCCCTCCCACCTGAGATGTGGCTAGGTCTGCTGGAAATAAACCAACCTGGGTCATAGTATCCATGAACCGCATCATACAGCCTATAACCTCCTGAAAGCCCGATGCTGATATGAAATCTACTGGGGCTGACACTGCTGCAGGCACCTTGCCCTGCTCCTCAATAGCTGTTCGTTTTTCCTGTTCGCCTCTCTTTCTCAAAATTAATTCTTAGCTCGGTTGTTGAGGAACTCTCGAAGGTGCCCTTTGCTGATCAGTCGGGCTACCTCCTCTTGAAGCTGTCTATAATCCTCGGTCCTATGACCGTGAACACCGTGGTATATGCATATTAAGTTGGGTTACTTTGGGAAGGATCTTACTGCTCGGGTTTCAGCCACCTGGTATCCTTGATTTTACCTATGGTTGATACGACATCCGAGTCATCGATGTTAAAGTTACATTCCAACAATCGGGGCGACTCCATTGGTCTCGACTGCCTGTCGAACCCGGTCTTGCTCATAAGTCTATGGGAATTTCTGCCTCGATCCGTCCCTCGATCATTTCGAGGTATGTCCTGTCTCGAAGTGTTTCTTCGATCTCTGACATATGGTTGATATCTCTCCTTTCTCGGCCTCGACTCTCTTTCTGGATTTTTTGGATTCCTTAGCAGATAACCTGTTTAGATAGACTGAACCTGAGGGGGATCCAAATTGATCGTCCTCGACCCTTATTTTGGATTGGTACCTAATGTGGACATGACCCAAGTTACGGCGAGGTATTCGATCAAATCTTGTTTTAGCTGCTTCGAAGCAATCGACCTTCGTTCGTTCAAGCCCTGGGTGAAGTCTTGTACTGACCAATCATCGGAGACTAGTGGTAACTCCATTTTCTCCCTCTGAAAGCGAGATATGAACTCCCTTAGCATCTCTTTCTCTCTTTGTTTGATTTTGAAGACATCAGACTTTCTTGTGGAAACCTTGATGATACCAGTATTGGCCTTCACAAAAGAGTCCGCCAACATGGCAAACGAATCTATTGAGTTCGGGGGTAGGTTGTGATACCACATCATGGCCCCCTTCGATAGTGTTTCTCCAAATTTTTTCAATAAGACGGACTCTATCTCGTCATCCTTCAAGTCATTCCCTTTTATACCACAAGTGTAAGTGGTAATATGCTCATTGGGGTCTGTGGTCCCGTTGTACTTTTGAATATCGGGCATCCTGAATTTCTTCAGAATGGGCTTCGGAGCTGCACTCGATGGAAATGGTTTCTACACGAACTTCTTCGAATCTACCCCCTTCAAAATGGGAGGTGCACCTGGGATCTGATCGACCCTCGAGTTATAGGTTTCTACCTTTTTGTCGTTAGCTTCTATCTTCTTTTCTCCCGATTCAATCCTTTTGGCGAGGTCCTTGAGAATCTTCATAATAGCGGGGTCTGCTGCTGACCCATTATCACCCGATCTTTCTGGTGCCTGTTCAACTCGAGGAGCTGCTTCCAGTACTGCCGTGCTTGGAGTTTTCTGTTGGTTCTGTAGCTGAGCAATAGCCACTTGTTGCGCTTGTAACATCTCAAAAATGACTTGTAGGCTAACTTCTCTTTCTTCCCGAGCTGGAGTTCTCTGCGCTTCGTGTTGGTCACCTTCGCGCACATTTCCGTCAATATCAGAGCCTACATCGATATGCTCAGCATTGTGTGAGGTCATATTTACGGGGAGTGGTGCTGGTACTACCCCAGGATTTTGTGGTGGTACACCGACGATTGGGGTCGCTGCACTGTTCTCTCCATGGGACTCAAGGCCATTGTTTTCACGTGCATTTACTGAGTTAGACATTTTGGATCTGAAATCAAAGATTCTTGGACAAGAAAAAGTGAGAAAAATAACTTGTGTTTTCAGAAAACTAGCACCAAAATAATCACTATTATTTTTAGCCCCATGATGGGCACCAAACTATTTATCTTGAAAATGGCATTAACAATTATATTCGATTTTTGGTTCTAAAACTATGCGATTTGCTCTAATATTAGTTGTTAGGTAAGAAAACGCTAACTGTAAGTAATAGAGAAATGATAAGCAAACTAGTATGGTCACAAGATTAGGGACCTCGAGCTCGGTAATATCGGGACTCAAGGGTAGCCTTCAACAGTTGTTAATGAGAAATAAGTGAATAATAATAAAATAAATGCAATAAATGAAGAGCAATAAATTTATATAGTAATTGTTGAGCACGTTTAGGCAAGAAAAGCAGAGAATGTTCTATTGTATTGAATATTCATGTGTGTTACAAAATGACAGGGGTCCCCTTTATATAGGAGGGGGAATCCCAACATATTACATGTCTAATCATGACAAGGAAATGCTACTGGTACAACTGTATAATGGCTCAGTACGGACTTGTACTATTTTTGCAGACTTTGTCAGCTCTAACCACGTGCCCTTGGGAATTTTCCGCCTTTCCATGAAGGTCATCGATTTTTATACTACCTCAAGGTATGCTGTGATGAGTCCTCGGTATGCTCTCTCGAGGGGAGTACTTCGGATTTGAGCCTTAGACTGTGCTCTAGCCCCTCGAAACCGGGCTTGGGATGTCCTAGAGGCTCTAAGATCGGACTTCCCTGATTTTGACCGTATACAGATAGTCCCTGCGTTTCTTAGAGTGAAATGATAAGAAACGGTTTTTAATTCTTGGCTCTTCGATATCTCCACCATGACGTCAGCCACATGAGGTCAATAACTGATGTAACAGAAAGGTTGCACAGAGCACAGTTCTCGAAAATCCCCCGAACTGCTATTTTCCGCCCTTTCAACTTCCCCAATACGCTTAGAGAACCTCTATAAATGTTCCAATCCTTCTTTTTTCAAATTTTCACCCTTTTCAACATCGTCAAATCCCCATTTAATAACTTCTGCTTTCATCCCTTCTCTGCGTTCATCTCTTCGCCAATTTTCTTCTTCTTATTCTAAAATTTTAACATAGTCATGGCCAAAACTTCTAAGACGGTCCCTCAAAAAGAGAAAATCCCTTCTTCTTCACGCGCGTCTAAGAGCGAAACGGCAGTTCCCCCTCGTGTTGAGGAGTGCCTCCCCGGACCCTGTGAAACGTCATCTGATTTTAAGGTTGATAAATCTTCTTCGGTAGCGGGCGATGCGATCCACGTCTGGATATGTTAGTCCGGTAACCGATGTTGAAAAGGCGAAGGTTGATTTCTATTGGGAAAAGATGGTACAAGTGAAGATCCCTTCATCTGAAGGAGATATAACTATCTATAAAGCTGGTTGGGCCATTCTTTGGCGGAGAGAAGATAACTGGAAGATATTCATTCATGTCGTAGATAAATTTCGATGTTGGGAAATGCTTCACCAATTCTTCTTTTCACTGAATCCGAGTCCAAGTAACTTTACATATATGTTATATTTTTGAGGCAAAAATTCCCGTGGGAATCTTAATATCCTCCCACTTGAAGTTCTTAAGTGCTTTCCTAATTTCAGGGGCAACACACCTTGTTGTGATATTGGCAAAAGCATAGCCCAAATTGTTCTCGGTCCGGAAATCCATTTGTGAGACGTCGAAAAATACTTTGAAGGGAATGGGCACCGTCTAAAAGATGCTACTAATGCTCAGAAGGATCTGAGAGAGGGCTTTCGATCGAGAGAGAAGAAGCAATGAGTATGCCCGATGCAGATTCTGGAGGGAAACCCTCAAGGAGATTCATGATAAGGGCTTTGATCTCTCGGAGGATATAGAGCAGACTAAGGCGGACGAGATTAATTCCAAGTTCCTCCTTTCTAGCGGCGATGAAGCCGATGTTGAAGAAGAAGGGGGAGAAACTGACGAAAATGCTAGTCCCGAGGGGGTTGATGAAGACAAAGTCCCCGAGGGCGAAAAGACGAAGTCCCCGAGGGGGAAAAGACGAAGTCCCCGATGATAACGATATACTAGGGTTTTTTTCGATAAAAGGATCCCTGTGGGAGTGTTGTAAATGTACCTTTGTACCACCATTTATATAAAGAGATCTTTTGTCTTGTTTTTGCATAAACTTTCATATTACCTTTGTCTTTGCTTTTGTGGTTTGAATTTTGATGCTTGTCGTTGAGGTCTTATAAGCTTGATTTTTCCTCATCGAGGTCTTATGATTAGTCCCCCAGCGAGATGACCTCGACCTTCATATCGAGGGTATGCCCTTTTAGGGGTCTTATAATTCGATATTACGGCCTTGGCCTTGATATCGGGGATATGCCCTTTTAAGGTTTTATAAATATGGTGTTGCCTCATTGAGGTCTTAAAATTGGCCCTTAGGCTCTTTAGATTGGGTCGATTCGACCTCTAATATGGCTATAGTTTTCCCTCATTTTGGCTAAAAGACTTTTAAAATTTTTGTTATGCCTTGGCATGTTTTTTGTTCGTCCGACTCTCCGAGGGATCGAATAAGAACCTCGATTATAAGTTGATATGCGACGATAATTGAGTACCTTGTGAGGTTTTCTCGAAGGCTGATGTTTCGAAGCCTTTTTATTGAAGGCTAATTGTTTCGAAGCCTTTTTATTGAAGGCTGGTCATTTCAAAGCCTTTTCATTGTTCGGAGCTGATGTTATCGAAGCTCCTTTGCTTATGCCGAGGGTAGCCTGATTAACCGGTTCTTTTCGAAGTATTTGAAGGCCTTTAGTTTTATGGTGATAGTCGGACATCTCCGGGCCGCGTTAATTCAGCCGTAGCTTTTTAATATGACTGTAGTCTTTATGTTTCGCCGTTGCCTTTAGTCCCCGGGTGAGATGACCTCGGCATCTACATCGAGGGTATGCCTTTTTAGGGGTCTACAAGTTCGAATATATAGCCTTGGCCGTAATATCGGGGTTATGCCTTTTAAAGATCTTATAAATTTGGGCATGCCTCATTGAGGTCTTACAGATTCGGTGCTGCCTCAGTGAGGTCTTACGAGCTCGGAGTTTCCTCATTGAGGTCTTACTATCTTGAAGTTGCCTCGTTGAGGTCTTACAGATTTGATGTTGTCTCATCGAGGTCTTACTAGCTTGAAGTTGCCTCGTTGAGGTCTTACAGATTCGATGTTGCCTCATCGAGCTCTTACTAGCTTGAAGTTGCCTCGTTGAAGTCTTACGGATTCGATGTTGCCTCATCGAGGTCTTACTAGCTTGAAGTTGACTCGTTGAGGTCTTACAGATTCGATGTTGCCTCATCGAGGTCTTACTAGATTGAAGTTTCCTCGTTGAGGTCTTACATATTCGATGTTGCCTCATCGAGGTCTTACTAGCTTGAAGTTGCCTCGTTGAGGTCTTATAAATTTGATGTCGTCTCGTCGAGGCTTACTGGCTCGAACTTTCCTCATTGAGGTCTTACAAATTCGAGTTTTTGACGACTCAATGAGTTGACTGTCGATGACAGTCCCCGAGTGTTCGAGAGTTTTTGGGCCCTGAGGCGTCTTATGTGAAAGTAGTAAACTTCTTTAAGGCACGAAGTGTTTTGATGTGCAAAGAGACTTCTTTAATTACTTGATATGTGTGTACATGTTCAGAGGCTCGATTATTCTACATGGACACGGTTCATTTGACCGTTTGGCCCAATGTCATTCTCCTATCGAGGACTTCTTAGGCATAACTTGATTCCTTCGAGAGGGTAACCTCCAAGGGTGATGTCCCCCAATATTCGAGGTTGATTGAAAAGAAGCCTTGAATATTTTTTGAGTTTTCCTTAGGTAGCATATAGGTGTTGCCTCGTTAAAAACCTTGCCAGTAAAACCCATTTGGGATAAACCCTGATAAGGGAAAAAGAGTGCAACGCATGCTTTAAAACCCCAAGGTCTTCGAGTTGATAGATGCCCCGATTTCTCAATCGAACATCTGCAAAAGGTCAGTGTGGAACATACAAATGAAAAGGGAGAAGGTTATACCTTAGCAATAATAGCATTTGAGCATTGATATGTTCCAATTGCTTGGTAGTTGCTCGCCTTCCATGGTGCTAAGTTTGTAGGATCCTTTGCCTACTACTCCGAGGACGCGGTACGGTCCTTCCCAGCTAGGGCCTAGTTTCCCTTCATTTGGGTGTCGAGTGTTGAGGGTGACTTCCTTAGAACTAAGTCCCCGACCCCGAAGTATCGGAGGTTTGTTCTTCTGTTGTAGTATCTTTCGATCATTTGCTTTTGAGCGGCCATTCGAACTAACACGGATTCACGCTTTTCATCCAATAATTCGAGGGCGGTGTTCATGGCCTCGTTGTTTGAGTCCTCGGAGGCGTGCTGGAATCTGGCACTTGGTTCTCCAACCTCGATCGGTATCAATTCCTCGGACCCATATACCAAAGAGAACGAGGTCTCTCCTGTGCTTGACTTTGAAGTTGTTCGATATGCCCATAGTACTTCGGGCAGCACTTCTCTCCATTTTCCCTTTGCATTCTCTAACCTCTTCTTTAAGTTTTGAATGATAGTTTTGTTTTTGGACTCGGCCTGACCGTTCGCACTTGGGTGGTAGGGCGTTGATAGGATCCTTTTGATTTTATGATCCTCGAGGAACTCCGTCACTTTGTTGCCGATGAATTGCTTCCCATTGTCACATGTAATCTCGGAGGGGATCCCGAATCGGCATATGATGTGGTCCCATATGAAGCCGATGACTTCCTTTTATCTTATCTTCTCGAAGGCTTGCGTTTCTACCCATTTTGAGAAGTAGTCAGTCATAAATAAGATAAATCTAGCTTTACCTGGCGCCGTTGGTAGGGGACTGACAATGTCCATTCCTCATTTCGTGAATGGCCATAGGGACAGAACCGACTATAGTTGTTCACCGGGTTGATGAATCATCGATGCAAATCTTTGGAATTTGTCACATCTTCGAACAAATTCCTTGGTGTCTTTTCCATGCTATCCCAGTAGTATCCTGCTCTGATTACCTTTCGAACCAAGGAGTCGGCTCCGGAGTGGTTGCCACAAGAACCTTTGTGGATTTCTCGTAGCACATAGTCGGTGTCCCCCGATCCCAAGCATATCGCTAGTGGCCCGTCGAAGGTCCTTGTCTACAGTGTTCCATTTTTGTCGAGTGAAAATTGGGCTGCCTTAGCTCGAAGGGCCCTCGATTCCTTTGGATCCGTGGGGAGCTTCGGCATGGCCTTATTCGGTCACCGATTTGGATAGTTGCACAACAGTCCCCGAGAGTATGTCATCTTCTTCGACAGACAATCCCAAGTTTGCTAGTGCATCTGTCTTGCTATTTTTCTCGAGGTACGTGGATCAGGGTCCATTCTTTGAAGCGATGCAACGTAACTTGAAGCTTGTCTAAGTATCTTTCCATCCTATCCTCTCGAACTTCGAAGCTTCTATTCACTTGGTTTACAACTAGAAGAGAGTCATATTTTGCTTCGATGACCTCTGCCCCTAGGCCTTTGGCCAGTACGAGACCTGCAATCATAGCCTCATACTCGGCCTTATTGTTAGTCAACTTCAAAGTTTTTATAGATTGTCTAATTGTGCCACCCGTAGGTAGTTTTAGGACTACGCCAAGACCGGACCCTTTAACGTTCGAGACACCGTCAGTAAAAAGGGTCCACACCCCCGATAACGTTCCCGCCTTCAACAAGACTTCTTTCTCTACCTTGGGCACGAGGGCAGGCGTAAAGTCGGCCATGAAGTCCGCTAGAATTTGAGACTTGATAGCCGTTCGGGGTTGGTACTTGATATCGTACCCCTTGAGTTCGATGGCCCATTTGGCCAATCAGCCCGATAATTCGGGCTTATGCAAAATGTTTCGAAGAGGGTACGCAGTTAAAACACATATTCGATGGCATTGAAAATAAGGTTTCAATTTACAAGATGCACTTATTACATCAATATAAATGGTAGATATGGATCATAAACATACATCACATGGGATGACAAAATTGCTATGAAATTACATAAAAGGTACGAGCTACAACACTGCCATGAAAGACTATACAAAAAAAATTAGCAAATAAGGCATACCAAACTATACATGAGTCGACACCTTTCTATAAGCCTCTAAAGGATCATAAGTAATGCAACATAGCCGGAACAGGACCCCGACATACCCATAATATCTATAACAAAAATGCATACCAAGACCACGGCAAGTCCGGAGAAGGGATCTCGCCTATAACCGCTGAACTGGAAAGCCTATTGTGGTGGGGGAGCTTTGTCTACCTGTCTATCAGGACCTGTAGCATGACATGCAGCGTCCAAAAATAAAAGGACGTCAGTACAAATAAAGTACTGAGTACGTAAGGCAGGAAAGCATAAATATGAACAATAATGTAAAGAGAGATGTAGGAGATACAACCTGTAGTATCTGAGTGCTTCTAAGAGACATTAACATCTCAGCATTGGAAACTACACTCATAGATCTTAAATTTGGTTGGTCGATCATCCAATAATTCAAAGTATATTGANCCCTCTTGGTACTCGTAATTCATGATCTTAAATATTTGTAACCTCCAACGTAACATGATTAACTTACTTTATATTCCATCAAATAGAATCTTATTTCTGAGCTTACATCAATTGACTTACGATGTACTCTCACGTACGAAAACATGGGGTGTCACATCATCCCTCCTTTGGAACATTCTTCCTCGAATGTTGACTAATGCACTTCTTCATATCTTCAGAAATAAATCTTACGAATAATTTAATATTGTCTTTTCCATCTAGGGAGTTGTTCGGTGAATAAATCCAAAGGCTAGAACATTCCCCCCTTTAGGCCTCTTTCTCACACCACGACTTGTGGTTGAACTCCTTTCAATGTCGTAACTATTTCTACCTTCTTTCATGCAGCCTAGACAATTCTAACCTTGAATGTGCGTCAATGCGACTCTTATTTCCTTTTTTTTTTTTTTTTTTTTTCTTGTTAGCTTTTAACCTATCTATATGATGATTCACTTGGTGAATAAATAATGTACTATGACAAGCTGTCCCTATGTGCATCTATAGGTGTACTAAAGTTCTTTGTTTGGTATTTTGTTGAACTTATGACTATTGCTATATCTTGTTTCATAGCCTCAGTTATCTATGCTTATGGCTTTACCACTACTAGGTAGGTCATACTATACCATAACTCTTACTTAGGTTTATTATTATGGAGACTTGCCACCCAACTCCAGGTTTTTCTCTCACCGCTTATCCTATATGTATAAATCTAATCCATTTAATGCTTCCTTATTACCGTCCATCTTAATAATGACAGCATAATCTCATCTCATACTTTGTAACTTTCATCCATTCATTGTTTATTCACCTTCATATTGATCTATTATCTACCACTGATAATTTAAAATCTCTTATGCAATATATCGTCACTAGGGCTCACATCTCATCGGGGAACATCTGAAGTGATTTTTCTGATCCACTTAGGGACGATACTATAATGCAATAATTGTATTTCATAGCACCCCAATGTGATTCATCTTATGGGAGTATTCTAATCACGTACAGTTCATGAAATNCACCTTTTCTTATCCTTACTCCTGCCTAGCTAAAACCTTGTTGCTCTACCATACTTTAGCTTGCGACCTACACACATCTACTTATACTACTCGTAACCTTCCTTTCATCATGTTAGCACCATAGATTTTCTTTCACGCCTTCTAAATTGTTTTTAAATGTAAATAATTACTTTTCCTTGTCGTTCTGCCACTTTCCGCATTGATACTTGGCCTATCTTAGTGCCCATGAATACGGGAGTTCCCTGTAACTCGTATGATCTCAATTATCAACTTTTGATTGATTTTTTTTTCTTCTTCCGTTCATTAGCTACGATAGGTTCCACTTTCTTATGGAGTGCATACAACATTATAGTGAGACTGTTGTTACAAGACCATTTCTACTTTAGGTCACTATGCTTATGTTGAAGCTTGCTTCATTATTTCCTCAGCTAGTCTTTCGTTGTAGTACTTAGGGAAGAACTTCTAACTCTTATAAAGCTGAGACCTTATTACATTGTATATCCCACGGTATTTCTGATGTTCTTACTCGCCTATCATTATCCTTAGTTACTTACCTCCATTCCCTTGTGCTTTTAGGGTTTTTTCTGAATTGAAATTTCATTTGTCTCCATTGTGGCACTCTCTATTATTTTTGTAACACTTATATTGTACCTTCTACTACCCCAACTCATGTCGGAATATTTCTCGAGGATTACGATTTTGTATCTAAGAGACTAAATTACCTATGCTGGGTTTCACTACGTTTATTTTGCATGATCTACTGATTTGCCTATATCCTCCTATCTAGCCATAACTAGGCTCTTCCTGAATCAACTACTGACTAATTGGTCCCCTCTCATATCTTTATTTTATGTAACGCTTCTTGGGTTATGTACTTTGTCTTAACTTACCTCTTGTACGGGATCCTTATGTACCAAGTGTTCATTCCCACTTATATATCAATATCATCTAGTGCGAAACCCTTATTGATTCTCCCCAACATCATGCTTGCATAATGTTCTGGAGTTATATTANTTTCACTTTTTTACCACATTCTTCCTTTACCATTCGATATTTACCTCTTCATCTTTGGCATTTTGTTTCTACATCTTCACAGACATTACTCGCCTTGCGGTAACCCTTCTACACCAGGTATAATTGAATTTCGTACACACAAGGGTGACACGTGGTATAACTGGCACATTTAGTCCCTTAAGCTTAACTCTGCTCATAGTGCTTGCTTTAGGGAAGCGTCTTCGTGAATGACCTTTAAAGGTTATTCTTCTATTGTTCATTCTATTATTGTCGAAACACTACCTTTGAAACGATGTTGACTATTACCAATTCCTTTGATCCCTAATTCATGTTCGGTTTTTTTTTCTTGTTTACTATCCCATACTAATTTCTATTACTTGTGGGCTCTAACTTTTCCTTATGGTAATCACGTGTGAGTCACCAACTCATTTCTCGAAATGAGGGTATGGCTTACACTTTTGTATTGTCTCAAGGCCTGTCTCCTCTCATATTTGTTTCCTTCACTTGACTATAGACTTTATCATTATACCATATTCTGATTTACCGCTATCACTCATTTATCACCTCTTACTCATAATGTTTCATTTACTCTCTTCTTATTCTCATGCTAATATCTCTGTCTATCTCCCTATTATAAAGACTTCAACATGACATTTTTTTCACATTTAGCTCCCCCTGCTTCATATCACTGGCTCTTCGGGACACCTAACATTCTTCTTCTTTTTTTTTTACTAGTGGCAGGAGTCATACTAAGGCAAATATTTGTCCCTTCTAGGATCCTAGTGCCTATCTTATGAAATTTCTGAATATTCTAGTATCGATATCTGACTGTTCTATTCTAGAGTGACCATATGGCTATCTCCAAATGAGAACTATTACCATGTTCTGCACTACCCTTCAAAAATGTTAAATAATGATAACAATCTATCCACAATTTTCGGTTACTCTAATCCCAGCTGGATCCTGATATCCTATCCTTCTCTTAAATTATTTCAGTTAGCTCCCATAGGGCATAATTGAGATTGGTATGGACAATTGTAGATATCTCTGTTACCGTTGAAAGTAACTAAAAATGCTTATGTTTCTCTGCCAGAATTATAAATAATGATAATCTTTATTAACTAGGTACCTCGTACCATTCTTTATCTTGCTTCTCTTACTTGCTAAAACTCGTATCTACCATCTGTTTCTCTTATTTCTTTTTACCATATGGGTAGATAGATATTCTTTCCTTAGAGCTCCTTATTAAGAAACTAACACATCTTAGTACACACATGATCTGGTGAAGCCCTCATATTTACTCACCATAAGCATGATGCAAAATTGAGTTCCTCTGACTCAACTCTTCCACAACCATATCGCAATCTCTTACCATCCATCTTTCTAGATGTATGCATCGTCGTATTATAAATAAGATAGAATTGAGGAAATTGAGTTCTTACGATTGAGCTCTACCACACGATCTAGAGTAAGAAGAAAGAGTAACAGTCCCAAATGCCCTGTAGCCTCTTGCTTATAAGGGTGGTGCACAACACACCCATAAACAAGACTCTACTAGACACGGCTCATAGACAACCCATAGGACAGACCTACTCTGATACCAAGTTTGTCACGACCCAAACTGGAGGATCATGACTAGCAC
>ML411838.1:30777-69118 GCA_005239525.1 Nicotiana knightiana | reverse complement strand
CCCTTATTACCCTTTTATTAATCCGGGGGGGGGGTGTGTGAAAAAGGGGGTGTGACAGCTCTGGCGACTCTACTGGGGACCGAACCCAGAGTCTCTGGTTTAGGGTTCAAGAATTCGATCTTATATAACTGTTATGTTTTCGCTTTCCTTATCTGATTTTACATGTTTAAACTTGACGTGCTAATTTCCATATTTACCGCTTTGATATTTATCTGAATTGCATATAAACTGTGCCGAAACCCTCTTCTCTCTGAGTCTTCTGAATCATCTGGGAAGTGGGAACTTCATGTGACTTCTTTTCTGTTGGAGTCATATCCAAATTTTAGAACGAGGTACGGACAAGTTGCAAAGCCGGCGAAGCTTCTGTATTCCCGGTACGCTACCCCGACCTTGGCTCGAGCTGTCCGCTCGGGTATGCCTGGTCTAGAAAAAAACCCTAGGATTCAAAACTTAGAATGACATAACCTCATGCTGGGTCCCTAGTAGGAACGCTTATTTGCATCACGTGCATTTGACTTAGGGGACTCAACACAGAGGTTGGGTCCGTCTAGGACAGGTGAATCCAAAGAAAAGACCCTCCTGATGCATCTTACCTCCTACGTGTGCATTTATTTGTTTCTATTTGTGTGTTGACCGACCAAAAGATAAAAACAACAGAAAACCAAGAGTGAGGTAGAATAGAAAAGTTCGCCTTGTTTTTCCCTGTATTTAAAATATCCCAAAACTCTGCCAAAATTTCTGAAAATAATTTCAAAACAAAGTGAGTCGGTGTATATTTTTAATCAGTCAAGATTTTTCCCGAACTACGCATTGTTTGATTCTCACCGGTGTGGGATACGTAGGCAACCCTCATCGGGTCCAACTTTATTTTTCAAAATAAAAAGATATAGTCCTAAATAAAATTAGGTGACACCATACTTGCATAAATAGACAGATTTCCCAAGCGGGGCACCGAAAGGCTATCTTTGCAAAAGTAGCCGCTTGTGGTTTGTTTTTAAATTTTAACCCAGTTTGTAAACATAGGCTTAAAAACTTCCTACCCGAAGTATTGAAGGGCCGTATTCGCAAGATGGTCCATTATTACAAAACCCCTTGCAAGAAATAACATTTTTTCATTCAGTCAAAATTTTTGTGGTTTTAATCAAAACGAATGTGCAAGATGAATACAGTTGAAAACATTCCCTTCAGGGCCGTCGAGGAAATCCCTTTAGGACTCCATATGTGATGGAGCGACTTGGGGGAAACTAGTAGAAAGTCTGCTGTGAAAGATTTAGGCAGACTTACTGGTCTTCTAAAAATCAAGCCAAGGCTGGACATCGTCGATGCTCTAGTATCGTTTTCGGATCCCGCCCACAACGTGTTCACTTTTCAGACTTTGAGTTGACACCCACTCTAGAGGAAATATCGGGGTATGCTGGTCTCAATGACAATCTTAGAAGTCGGTACCCGGTGGCACCCAGGGCGGTAACTCCACATAAGTTCTTAGATCTTTTGAACATTAGTCGGGACGTCCAAGACCCACACTTATCCGAAGGATTCTGCACTTTCTATTTTCTGTACAAACGATATGGAGATCCCCGGGGCTATGAAGCTGAGAACCCCGGCCTAACTCACAAAGACCATGCTAAATGGGAAGCTCGCCGGGGGCTAGCGTTCGTGGTAGCATTCCTTGGCACTTTAATTTGCCCGAGGAGTGACGGACGCATAGATATCGGACTTGTGGGAATGGCATATTTCATGATGAAAAAAATCCAATGGCACACTTATACCGATGGTCTTAGCCGAGATTTACCGTGCTCTAACAGTTTGCCAGTTTGGGGAGAAATTCTTTGAGGGGTGCAACCTGCTTCTACATATCTGGATGATCGAACATCTCTGTCGTCACCCAGGGTATAGGAATTACGTTCTGACTGGCCTAAATTGCATTGAAGAACATAGGACTCGGGTAGAGGGGCATGAATTTCTAGAAGGCATAGAAGACTGGCTTGCACACTTGAATTCTTTGACTTCCAACCAAATCGAGTGGACATTCGGGTGGCTCCCTATCAATGAAGTCATCTATATGTTAGCCGAAGTATGATATCTTCTGTTGATGGGTCTCCGAAGTATTCAACCATATGCCCCAAATCGGTTCTTACGACAACTAGGAAGGCATCAAAATGTTCCACATGATGAAGACCTAAGTCAGCAAGTCATTGAACTGTGCCCAAGAGCTGCATTTCCAGAGGACAGGGTCCGCCATATCTGGCATCAGTGCAGATTTTTGGATCCGCAGACTCGAGTAAGAGATGTCTCCAGAAGGGAAGTAGAGTCGGGCTACATTTCTTGGTACGGTAGAAGAGGCAGAGAGCATCAAGAGCAAGAACTTCCTGCAAAAAGACCCCACGTGCAACAATTCACTGAGCAAACACAAGAGCACTAGGCTTTTATGGAAAATAACTATCGAGCTACCATAAGCAAGTTGGAAGCCCAGATCAGAGAAATCAAATTTGAAAACACTCTACAAACCGCCACAACTGAAGGGGAGAAAAATAGGTTAACAAAAGAAAATGAATCTCTCCGGGCCCAGATCCAGAAATTGAAAATAGCTGTTGAGAACCCTGGGAGAAGCAGAACTGATGAAAGACTTATCAACAGTCTGAGGCATAAAGTATGCAACTATGGGGATGATCTGGACAAAGCTGAAGAAGAACTAGCCAAAGTTCGGGCAAAATTGACAAGAAGTGCAGAGGAAAGAGTAGAGTTTGTTCAGAAACTGAAAAGGAATTATGACCAAGAAGTCACAAGCTGGAAAGAAAAAGGTGGCCATTCTCGAGAACGAAATGGCCAAACAAGCAAAAAGGTTCAAGGAAGAAAGGGAACAATGTTATACCATGATGGCTCAGTTGGAGGAAGACTTGCAACAGTTACAAGAAAAGAATCATAAGGATGCCCAGGTTTTAGAGGCTAGGTCTCAACAGATCGGGCGCTTACTCCAGGAAAAGGGCGTTATCAAGCAGAGGGTCAGAGAAATTGCGGATTATATTGTCACAAAATGCCAAGAGTGTAAAGATATGACCCGGACTACCTTCTTCGCAACGGTAATGATTTTCGTCCATAAGACACTGGATGACCTGTGCCGCCTCCAGCAAGACATGACACGCAGGCTCGTGGCGAGACCGAATGATGTCTTGCGGGCCCCTGGAGCAGTAGAAGCACTTATGTATTCTTGATTTCCTTTTCGAGTCTGTATTTCATTTTCTTGTTGCAGACTTGTTTCAGTCTACTTTAAGTCTTTTGTAGTTTTTAAATTTCCAAGAAATTTCTTTTTTAGTTTTAAATTTCCAAAAAACGTTTGTAATGAATGAAAACTGGTAGTTTTATCTAAAGAATGAAAATTTGAAAATGTTTATTTCCTTTTGTATTTATTCCATGAACTACGTGATGATCTGATTCACGCGGCTCCGTGATACGTAGGCAATCCACATAGGATTCGATCATAACCTTAAGAAAGGAAACCGAGCGAGGAATAAAAGAGCGGAAACAATAACAAATGAAGGACAAGAATGATAAAAAGGGAAAACCCGTGAAATAAATTCGGGATGAAATACACAACTGTTGCAAAACATATAAAAAGCATATAATTGCCTAGGTGCATTGCATACCCAAAACGTGCGATTCCTTATGAGATAAATGCTTCAACCTAACGTTTTGTTGTTCAATCTCTAAAGGTATTTTTAGATGGTTGGTTTTGCGGTAACCTGGCTTCCCATCCTTACTTCACTAGATCAAAAGGGAGCATAGAAATGACATCCGAAAGTCACTTATCAATCGTCAAATCTTCCGTGGAAGACCTGAATCCAGCCATCCCAACATCTGAGTCAGCAACAGCTGAAGAAAACAGGACTCTGCGTTGCCGCATGCTGGAAATGTGAGACGTATGGTCCAATGGTAGGGAACCACCCAGTACCATCCTGGGTTTCCCAGAGATAATTCCCAGGGATCACGGGACATCCAACATCCCCATAAGTTACCCAGCCACGCTGTTTGGATATCTAACTATATCGGCTCACTTTGTCGGAAGGCCTTCTGAGGTTCGCCCCCAGGCCCTATTTCTAGTGTGTCTTCCAACATCTTCACCGCACCACCAATGTCTGCTACGGCTCCACCGACTATCTATGGGCCAAGTTTCGAGCTTCCAGCATTCACATTCGAAACACTGTCCGTCCATCTAGATACCACTCATGTTACTCCCAATGCATACCCCCAACAACCTCAGTCTGAGGTCACTTTGGGACAAGATAAGAAAAGCCCCAAGCACGAAGAAATGGCTCAGAAAATGAAGAGTATTGAGCAGAGCCTCAAGAATATACAGGGGCTGAGCTGGTAGAAAAGCGTCTCCTATGCAGACTTGTGCATGTTCCCCCACGTCCACTTGCCTCTTGGGTTTAAAACCCCCAAGTTCGAAAAATATGACGGACATGGGGACCCCATAGCTCATCTGAAAAGGTACTGCAACCAGCTCCGGGGAGCAGGTGGGAAAGAGGAACTTCTCATGGCATATTTTGGAGAAAGCTTGACAGGGATTGCATCAGAATGGTACATAGACAGGGATATATGCCGCTGGCACATATGTATGACCTGACATAAGACTTTGTTCGGCAATTCCAATACAATGTGGACATCGCTCCTGATAGGAACTCTCTATCCAATCTCAAAAATAAATCCTCAGAAAGTTTAAGAGAATACACCATTAAGTGGCGCGAGCATTCCTCCAGGGTCAAACCTCCGATGGATGAGGTTGAAATGGTCAGTATCTTTCTACAAGCACAAGAAGTTGATTATTTCCAAAATATGATGTCCGCCATGGGCAAACCATTTGCGGAAGCAATCAAAATTGGAGAAATGGTGGAGAATGGTCTAAAAACAGGTCGTATCCTGAGCCAGTCTGACATAAGAGCAACCTCTCAGGCCATTCAAAGCGGATCCGAGACTGTAGCCAACAGAAAGAAGAAAGAAGAAGGGGCCGTGATGGTTTCCGATGTCAGGAAGTCTCGACAATACCCACGTCCATTTCCCAAAGCTTCCCAACATTACTATCCTCACCAAGACGCAGCTTATGCTACGCCACCATTTCCCTATGCGGTAATGAACGCTCAGCCGCATCCCAGGCTGCAACAACAATACAAGCATAATAGAGCTCCACCCCCGAGAAATAACCATCTTCCCCCAACTCCATATAATCCACACCCTCCCCAAAAAAACTATCCGTACAACACCTACCCCCGTGAACCACCGAGGAGACTCAAATTCACTCCTATCGGTGAGAATTATTCAATCCTCTTCCCAAAATTAGTCCAGATGGGGCTTCTACTGCCCGTACCTCCGACCAGGCAAAACCAAGTATCAGCATCATACAAGCCGGGAACCAATTGTGCCTACCATTCCGAAGCAGAAGGGAATGACACAGAGGAGTGTTGGACCCTTAAAAGAGCCGTGGAAAACCTTATAGAACAAAAGAAAGTGGTGTTAAGGGACGAAGAAGCTCCCAATGTGATGAACAATCCATTGCCCACTCACAATAATGGGCCCGTCATCGGAATGATTTGCGAGGACCAGGATTTTGATCCAGCTCTAAAGGCCATCATCGCCATCGCAGATGTGGAAAGAAAGCCTAAGGCGGCACCCAAAAAAGTCAAAGAAATAAAGAAGAGTAACCCCATCCCCCAGGTCACGGGGAATGTTGAAGCCAAGACAAATATGGGACCCTCTAAAGACGCTGTTCTTTACGTCCCCAAAGCACCCAGGAAGGAACAAAGTATGTTAAGTCCTCCCAAAAGCTTACAATTCAACAAAGCAACAATGAATGGCCCAAAAATGTACATGCCAAAAGGGACGTATGTGGCGCGGGGCAAATAATTTCACCAAGGCTGAATAAGCCCGTGGTTATTAGCCGCGCGTTGCAAATTCCCATAAAGAATACTACTACCGTCCCCTGGAATTACAACAAGACGTTGGTGACGTACAAAGGAAAAGAAATTGGGGAAACAAGTGAGATAAACCCATCAGAGAAATACCTCAACCTGGAAGAACTGAACAAAAGAAAGCAGAAACGCTTTCCGCCTAAGAAGCCGATCAGTGCCGAAGAGGCAGAAGAATTTTTCAGAAATATGAAAACCTCTGAATACGCCGCAATTGAGTAGCTCAGAAAGTCCCCCACTCAGGTCTCACTTCTATCCTTGCTGATAAGTTCGAACGAGCATCAGAAAATCCTGATCAAAACACTCAATGAAGCATATGTTCCGGCCGAAACCACGGTTGAGCAAATGGAAAGAATGGCAGAACGATTTTTTGAAATCATCCATATCTCATTTAGCAAGAATGAGTTTCCCCCAGAAGGGGCTTCCCACAACAAAGCTCTACACCTAACTGTTAAATGTGAAGGTTACTATGTGAAAAGAGTTGTGATGGACGGCGGATCTGGGGTTGACATTTTCCCTCTCTTGACCCTACAAAGATTGGAGATTGGGGTTGAGAGAATTAGGCCTAACAATGTGTGCGTCTGCGCATTAGATGGTATCAAGAGAGACACGATCGGGGAGATTTATTTGGTCTTGACAATCGGCCCTGTAGATTTTGAAGTGACATTCCAAGTCATGGATATGGACACTTCCTATAATTATCTCCTGGGAAGACCTTGGATCCATGCAGCAGGGGCAGTACCATCTACTCTCCACCAGATGGTTACGTTCTAGCATGAAGACCAGGAAATTGTGGTCCATGGAGAGGACGAACAATCTATTTACGGGGACCCATCAGTCCCATGCCTGGAAGCAAGAGAAGGCAGCAAGCACATAGTCTACCAGGCTTTCGAGATTGTGGTTACGGACCAACATGAGGAAGGAACCCCGTTCCCTCAACCCTTCCTATCAAACGCATCAATTATGGTTGCTAACGACATGATTAAACATGGGTACACACCTGGAAAAAAGGGCTCGGGGTGTCCTTGCAAGGCATTAAAGAACCTATCACCTTGCCTACCAATAAAAAGTTCTTCGGCATAGGGTTTCAGGCTACTCCCGACGATGAACAATGGCCTGACCAACGTAGGAAAAATGGTTGGGTATTGCCTCAGCTGATTCCACACATCACCGCATCATTTGCCAAGCCAAAATACGTGGAGGAAGAGGCTTTCACGGCCGAAGAAATCTGCGGAGCAATGAGATAGATGTTGTATGAGGCTCATATGGTCCAACTAGGAGAAGGCTCCAGCACTGCTGAAGTGCAGTATATGGGGCCTGATGCCAAGTTGCAAAACTGGAAGGCTACTCCATTCCCCGTCAGGCGGGAGTCCCGGTAGTTCAACTTTTGCCATCTTTTCTGCATTATGAGTTATTTCAGGGTGTAACTCAAGTTTTTTTAATTTCTTGCCTTTTGAATTCCGATGTAAACCCTCCTATGTTCAAATTCAATGAAATGAAATCAAAATTTCATCGTCTATTATTCTTTTTGATTTTTGTTTACTTTTCTTATTTTTTCAGTCCTAATAATGCGGCCTTAAAAAATATCACATGATGAAGAAGAGGATTTTAGGGAAATAAATCGAGAATTGAAACAATTCGAGAATAAGCCTAAGCCAAACTTAAACGAAACAGAACCCGTAAACTTGGCCAATGAAGAGGCGATTCGAGAAATAATGATAAGCATCCACATGGATGAAAGGACTAGGGGCGCCTTGATTCAACTCCTATTTGAATTCAAAGACGTGTTTGCCTGGTCCTACGACGACATGCCCGGACTAAGTGTGGACTTGGTGGTACACAAATTGCCAACCTACCCCGGTTATCCACCTGTCCAACAAAAGAAGAGGAAATTTAAAACAGATATGAGTGACAAGATCAAAGAAGAGGTTGCTAAACAACTAAAGGCTGGAGTAATCTGAGTGGTCCCATACACCACCTGGCTGGCCAATGTGGTTCCGGTGCCTAAAAAGGATGGAAATGTCCGAGTATGTGTAGACTACCGAGATCTGAATAAAGCGAGTCCCAAAGATAATTTTCCACTACCAAACATACATATCCTAGTTGACAACTGTGCGAAACATGAGGTACAGTCTTTTGTCGATTACTATGCCGGATATCACCAGGTGTTGATGGATGAAGAGGATGTAGAAAAGACAGCCATCACTACACCCTGGGGAACATACTATTACCGGGTCATGCCATTTGGTTTAAAGAATGCTGGGGCAACTTATATGAGGGCCATGACTGCCATATTCCACGACATGATGCATCAGAAGATTGAGGTGTATGTGGATGACGTGATCATTAAATCCAGGACCCAAAGTGACCATGTGCAGCATTTGAGAAAATTCTTCGAACGCCTGCGCAAATATGATTTGAAATTAAACCCAGCCACGTGCGGTTTCAGAGTTCCATCCGGAAAATTACTGGGATTTATAGTCAGTCGACGGGACATCGAGCTGGAACCGAAAAAGATAAAATCTATTCGGGATCTCCCACCCCCAAGAATCAAGAAGGAGGTCATGAGTCTGCTAGGTAGGTTGAATTACATCAGCAGGTTCATCGCTCAGTTGACATCCACATGCGAGCCTATATTCAAGCTGTTGAAAAAAAGATGCAGCCATCAAATGGACAGACGAATGCCCGGACGCTTTCGACAAGATCAAAGAATATTTTTTGAATCCTCCAGTGTTTGTCCCACCAGAACCGGAGAGACCTTTGTTACTATACCTGACAGTGCTAGAAAATTCCTTTTGGTGTGTTTTCGAGCAGCATGACGCAACCGAGAAGAAAGAGCAGGCCATATATTACTTAAGCAAGAAGTTCACAAGCTACGAGGACAAATATTCTCAGTTAGAAAGGACGTGTTGTGCTCTAACTTGGGTTGCTCAGAAGCTCTGACATTATTTGTTGGCTTATACCACCCACCGCATCACTAGGCTGGATCCTTTGAAGTACATATTCCAAAAGCCAATGCCCACCGGGAGATTAGAAAAATGGCAAACCTTGCTCATAGAATTCGACATTGTCTATGTCACCCGCACAGTAATAAAAGCTCAAGCATTGGTTGATCATCTAGCTGAAGAATCCGGTTGATGATGAATACCAACCCTTAAGCACTTATTTTCCGGATGAAGAAGTCAATTTCGTCGAAGTAATCTCGGAAGGCGCTGACACCTGGAAAATGTTCTTCGACGAAGCAGCCAATGCAAAAGGTATTGGGATAGGGGCAATTTTGATTTCGCCCACCGGACAACACTACCCTGCCACGACCCGCCTCCGTTTCTTCTCCACAAACAATACTGCTGAATATGAAGCTTGTATAATGGGCATGAACATGGCCATTAACATGGATGTAGAAGAGTTATTGATCATGGGCGACTCCGATTTGATCATCAAGCAGGCTCAGGGAGAGTGGGAAACTCGGGATGTTAAGATCCTTCCCTACAGACAGCATGTGGAGGACCTTAGCAAGCGATTCAAGGCTGTCAAGTTCAGATATATACCTCGGTGCCACAATGAGTTAGCCGATGCACTGGCTACCTTAGCAGCAATGCTGCCATATCCAGGTAATGTTCACATAGACCCATTGGAGATCAAAATCAAGTAAAAACATGGTTATTGCAACACAGTCGAAGTAGAACCCGACGTCCAACCATGGTATCATGATATTTAAAGATTCTTGAGAACAAACGAATATCCAGAGCAGGCCAACGGAGACAAAAAGAGAACCATCCGCAGGTTCGCCAGTAGTTTTTTCCTAAGTGGGGAAGTACTGTATAAAAGGACTCCCGATCTAAATCTATTAAGATGCGTAGACGCCAAAGAAGTCGAAAGGATTATGAGCGAGGTGCATTCAAGAGTATGGGGTCCCCACATGAATGGGTACATCCTCGCAAAGAAACTCTTGCGGGCTGGATATTATTGGATGACCATTGAGAAATATTGTTTCGGTTTCGTTTGGAAGTGCCATAAGTGTCAAATACATGGCGACTTAATCCATGCACCACCATCAGAGCTGCATCCTATGTCAGCACCCTGGCCATTTGTTGGCTGGGGAATGGATGTCATTGGGAAAATTTAACCAATGAAACGGGCACAACTTCATCTTGATTGCTATCGACTATTTCACAAAATATGTCGAGGCAGTCACGTTCAAAGATGTCACTAAGAAAGTGGTGGTAGATTTCGTGCATTCTAATATCATCTGTCGTTTTGGTATCCCAAAAACTATCATTACTGATAATGTTGTGATTCTGAACAGTAACTTGATGAGGGAGGTGTGTGAACAGTTTCAAATCACACACCGAAACTCCACCCCTTACCGGCCCAAAGCCAATGGTGCCGTTGAAGTAGCAAACAAAAACATCAAGAAAATTCTCAGGAAAATGATTCAAACATCCAAGAAATGGCACGAGAAGCTGCCTTTCGCATTGTTGGGATATCGCACGACCATACGCACGTCGGTTGGGGCTACTCCTTACCTATTGGTTTATGGCACTGAAGCCGTAATACCCGCTGAAGTTGAAATTCCTGCCCTTGGGATTATTGTTGAAGCAGAAATTGAGGATGATGAATGGGTCCAAACCCTAATGGAACAATTAACTTTGATTGATGAGAAACGGATGGCCGCAGTGTTCCACGAACAGTTGTACCAACAAAGAATGGTCCGCGCTTACAACAAGAAAGTGCGACCCAGGAACTTCTAAGTGGGGCAACTTGTCTTAAGACGTATCCTCCTGCACCACGAAGAGGCGAAAGGAAAATTCGCCCCGAATTGGAAAGGTCCATACATCGTAAGGAAATTGCTACCAAAAGGAGCGTTATACCTGGGATACATCGAAGGAAATGACCCCGAAATGGCTGTTAATGCAGATGCAGTTAAAAGGTACTACATTTGATCCTCCATATAATTTTAAAAGTTCTCCGATTGAAATGACGAAGGCTTTCATTCTCACTAGCCAAACACCATTAACCCTTTTGCAAACCCTTTGAGCCAGTTACCTTCCTTTGATTACCCTCTTTGGAACCTGAAAATGTTGTAAAAAAAAATATAAAATAATAATAATAAGAATAATAATAATAATAAATAAAAAAAGAGAAAAAAATCAAAGAAAAAAAAACAAAAAAGAAATGAAAAAAAGCAAAAGAAAGAGAAAAAAACAAAACAGAAAAAAAAAACAAAACAAAAATCCAAAACAAAAACAAAATGTTTCCCTGAACTACGTTCGACTTGATTCCGAAAGGATACGTAGGCAGCCTCTCCCTGGGGTTCAGTCACACCAAAATAAAATCCCACATTTCCCCAAGAGTTTAAGTTGGGGCAGATGTTATAATATGTTTGGCGATAATTTTGCCGGAGAGGTTCCAAAGTTGTAATTCAATACAAATTCTTTTTCACCAAAACCCTGTTCAAGTCCTTCCGATTAATTGGAAAATATGTCTAAAGGTGGAGGATACAATATCGGATTTGGTACAAGAAAATGAGAGAAATAAAATGAGAGAGTCTTATCGGTGAAAACCCACACGGGCAGCGTAAGGCGACGGTAAGCAGAGAAATTAAAAATGAGAGAGTCTTGCTAGTGAAAACTCGCAAGAGCACTACAAGGCGACGGTAAGCAGAGAAATAAAAAATGAGAGAGTCTTGATTAGTGAAAACTCACAAAGAGCACTACAAGGCGATGGTGAGGAGATAAATGAGAGAGATTAGTCGGTGGAAACCCGCAAAGGGCACCACTGATCGAAAAGGATAATGGGTCACTGATATGGACACAATCCGGGGCAAGGTTTCTCAATCTCGAGGTGATAGTTGTGATGAATTTCTGAGAGTCGGGCGGTTTACACGAATCAGGCATCCAATCCAAAAGGCATGTCATGTTCATTAAAGTCCGCATGCACTCCAGATAAGTCCTTCATTCCTTTCCCCGAAAGGGATACCTTTCGTTTAAACTCATTATCCATTCTGTCATTTCTTGTTTCTCAATCCCTTTCGGTCTAACCCTATTCCTGTAATAAGACAAAGAAAGGATGGAAAAACCGATTTACAGGGTTCTCATTTGACGCGAGCCAACATACAAGGGGCACCAAGCCTCACCAGAGGCATCAAGTCGATCCCGACTGGCCACAATGGCCGATGCTGTAAACACAACTCTTGAAAGGAGAAAATCCAAATCAAAATGCCTATGAAGGCAATTGGAGTGAAAGGTTCATTTCCACGTGGCTAACCCCCTCGGCAAAGTCGGAAAAGCCGAAGCGCTCCAGGTGCTTTAAATTAAAGACAGGGGAAAGACAAAAAATGGAAGGCCGATAAAGGCGAAGTAAAATTGGAAAGGTTAAGTCTCACGAGACTAACCGGTACGGCAGAATTTGAGGGGCCAAAAAATTCCCCCCCGGTACTCCGAAAATCCAAAAGAGAAGCAAATGAAAGGCCTACAAAGGCAGAATAAATTTTAAATGTTGGGTCCTATGTCACCGGTCACCACGACGAAATCTGGAAAGCTAGGGTCCCCGGGCTTAGAAATGAAACCCAATCCCCAGCAAGAAAGCAAACAGTTGAGATCTTCATCAAAGAGGCTGAGATCAAGCAGTTGAAAATCAAGGCCGCAAAACCAACAACCGTTTAAACTAACAAATTGTTCTTTGTTTGAAAATAGGAAACAGTTGCAAAAGCAACTATGCAAAAAGCAGGTGCACTCAAAAGGAATTGCACAACAGCTAGAAGGAGCTCTGCAGCATTGACTCCAAAGAAAGGGAAGTTTCCTCCAAAAATCTTTTCCCGCATGCCCAAAAAATTTTAAAAAAAGAAAGAAAGAAAGATAAAAGAGGAAACTTTTCCAAGTTGAAAATGGCTCAAAGTAGTATGAGGCCTCCAATCCCCAATTACACCTTTTCCCGACATGGGTGTACACGCTTCAAAGTCGATGCCAATTAAGGGTATACATTCCCTAATTGATGACTCCTTTTCCAGTTAAGGGTATACATTCCCTAACTAATGGTTTTCTTTTCCAATTAAGGGTATATATATTCCCTAATTGATGTTTTGCTTTTCCAGTTAAGGGTATACATTCCCTAACTGATGTTTTGCTTTTCCAGTTAAGGGTATACATTCCCTAACTGATGTTTTATTTTTCCAATTAAGGGTATACATTCCCTAATTGATGTTTTGCTTTTCCAGTTAAGGGTATACATTCCCTAACTGATGTTTTGCTTTTCCAGTTAAGGGTATACATTCCCTAACTGATATTTTGCTTTTCCAGTTAAGGGTATACATTCGCTAACTGATGTTTTTCTTTTCCAATTAAGGGTATACATTCCCTAATTGATGACTCCTTTTCCAGTTAAGGGTATACATTCCCTAACTAATGGTTTTCTTTTCCAGTTAAGGGTATATATATTCCCTAATTGATGTTTTGCTTTTCCAGTTAAGGGTATACATTCCCTAACTGATGTTTTGCTTTTCCAGTTAAGGGTATACATTCCCTAACTGATGTTTTGCTTTTCCAGTTAAGGGTATACATTCGCTAACTGATGTTTTTCTTTTCCAATTAAGGGTATACATTCCCTAATTGATGATTTCTTTTCCAATTAAGGGTATTATTCCCTAATTGATGTTTTGCTTTTCCAATTAAGGGTATACATTTCCTAATTGATGCTTCCTTTTCCAGTTAAGGGTATACATTCCCTAACTAATGCTTTATTTTTTCCAATTAAGGGTATACATTCCTTAATTGATGCTTCCTTTTCCAGTTAAGAGTATACATTCCCTAACTGATGCTTTTCTTTTCCAATTAAGGGTATACATTCCATAATTGATGTTTTTTTTTCCAGTTAAGGGTATAAATTCGCTAACTGATGCTTTTCTTTTCCAATTAAGGGTATACATTACCTAATTGATGTTTTTCTTTTCCAGTTAAGGGTAAACATTCCCTAACTGATGCTTTTCTCTCGCAGTTAAGGGTATACATTCCCTAACTGATGTTTTGCTTTTCCAATTAAGGGTATACATTCCCTAATTGATGATTTATTTTCCAGTTAAGGGTATACATTCCCTAATTGATGTTTTGATTTTCCAATTAAGGGTATACATTTCCTAATTGATGCTTCCTTTTCCAGTTAAGGGTATACATTCCCTAACTACTGCTTTATTTTTTTCCAATTACGGGTACACATTCCTTAATTGATTCTTCCTTCTCCAGTTAAGGGTATACATTCCCTAACTGATGCTTTTATTTTCCAATCAAGGGTATACATTCCATAATTGATGTTTTGCTTTTCCAGTTAAGGGTATAAATTCCCTAACTGATGCTTTTTTTTTTCAATTAAGGGTATACATTCCCTAGTTGATGTTTTTCTTTTCCAGTTAAGGGTAAACATTCCCTAACTGATGCTTTTCTCTCCCAGTTAAGGGTATACATTCCCTAACTGATGTTTTGCTCTTCCAGTTAAGGGTATACATTCCCTAACTGATGTTGTGATTTTCCAATTAAGGGTATACATTCCCTAATTGATGGTTTCTTTTCCAATTTAGGGTAAACATCCCCTAATTGATGATTTCTTTTCCAATTAAGGGTATACATTCCCTAATTGATTTCTTTTCCAACGTAGGGTGTACAATCCCTAGTTAATTCTATTTTTTGCAACATAGGGTCTCCAACCCTAGCCACCTCAGCTCCCCCAAACCCTAGTCGCCTCACCTCCCTCTCGTCTCTCTCCCTAAACAAACCCTAGCCGCGCTAAAATGCTCACCCCCTCCGTCGGTCGTAAATAACCTATCAGCGGCGGACCACCTTCAAACCACCCCAACTTCTCACCAGACAATCCCCTTCCTCCCCTCAACCCCATCCCACCATTGATTTCCCCAAACAAACATCAAATTTCGAGTAATTTCAGATCTAAGAATCTGAAAAACCTAAAATGTTACAATAATCGACTTCGAACAATTCAACAGTTTGGACCTACATGAGTCAGTTTCTCTTGGTAAGAGCAATTGATTCATGTGGGTTTGACTCGTTTTCAAACCCTCCGGAGTCCGGCCAAGGTCTGGCGATTCCATTTTTTCCGGCCAAACCCTTTAACGGGTATTCTTCTTCCTTTTTTACTGTTTTACATGTTACTAAAACTAAAATTCTTGTTAATCACTATTTTTTAGATTATTTAGGTCTAGTTAGCTGTATTCTTGCTTGTTGCTATTTGATTAGTTAGTGTTCTCCTATCCTTAATGATTTGTGTGTACTTGATCGAGAAGACTAAGAAAACCAAAAAAATGACAAGTTGTTCTATTCTTTTTACAATTTCTATGTGCTATTAAGACATGAAACCATGTATTGTAATTCTGTTTTTAGCTTTTTTTCTCAAAAAATCTGCCTCTAATTACCATTAGGGTTAGTTTTGTTTCATTACTTCATGATTATTTGCTATTTAAATTCTGTGACAAAACCTGTTTTGATTGATTAACAATTAGGGCTCGTTGGATATAATCTATGGTTGTCATTTAGATGACTGTTTTCTTTGATTCACGTTTGATTGATTCGATCTGTCAACATGTCCTGCATATCCTTGCTTATGTTGGCAACTTTGTTTAACTCATTCTAGGATTCTCTGTTATCTGTCGACTTTTGGCTAAAATTCAATCATGAATGTTTAGTTATGTTTGCCAATCCTGTTTTGTTAATAATTGTTAGTTCATTGATTATGCATCATGGTTTATAATTAGTCAGTGAATTAATTAATATGGTAAGACTTCGCTTGGGTTATTGCTTAACTGATTTTGGTTTGTGATTCAAGCCTGAGTTGTTGATGTGAGTTATTAACCTGATCCTGATAGGAGTTAATTAGGGGGCTGATTTGGTTAAGTTAATTAGTCACATTTAGATTGAATTAAACCTAAAATCAACTAACCTAAGTATAAAAATCAAGATTAGTCTTAATTAAGCCAATTAAACTAAGATCTAGCTAATAATACTTATTAGTCCTAGTTTAACTAAGGAACCTGCCTAAGGATAATTAACTAGAGTTAACAATAACCCAAGTAAGTTACCATGGTTACCTAATGGTAAATATAGGGACTTCAAGGGGTATATTAGGTAATGTAGATTAGGAAATCAGTTTTTTTAAGGTTAAAAGGGTATTTTCTGAAGAGGAAGGTTCTAGAATAGGGGCAGTTGTCCCAAAGATAAGGCTGACAGCTGCCCTATGTACTATTTCAGCCTTTTGGATGAGGAATATGAAAAGGCATATCCCATCCTTAAGCCTCCTATAAATAGACCCTCTTTGTACAGATTCAGAACCTTACCTTTTTACTCTCTTTTAGCTGCTGAAAGCACTTTAAAAGCACAGAAAAATAAGAGTATTGTCCATTCATAAACGAAAATTTAAAAAAAAAAAGAGTATTTGTAGAGAAGCAAAAAGAAATATGATTTCTTTTGGAATCAAGTTCATAAAAATAGGGCTTAGTTTTCAGCTTCTGTTATTTCCTTTGGATTCTGATTTTGGGAACCTCAAACACTCATATCCAAGAATTCTAGGTCAATTCCTACTGGGCTATTTGGTTTTCTTTGGTTTCTGTTCACTGCTTCTGAATCTTCTTTCTTTTGTTGATTATTGTCCATACTTGACCTTTATTTGGTCAAGTCCCTTTTGCTGTTTTACTCTTAAAAGGTTGTATAAACTCATCTGTTCTTAATGAAATGCTGGATTGGAATCTTCTTCTTCTACTCCCTGCTTCAACTAGCTATTCTTGATGAATGAGGTTGTTTCTTCTGCTTTATGTTAATGTGATTGTATAGATGTTTATTAGCATGTTAATGAACCTATGAGTGTGATAAATACTGTTTTGCTGTTGGTATTTCTTTGCTGGAATATTCTATTTATTTCAGGCTAAAGGTATATAAATGAAGTTGATAATCGTGGTTCTACTTTTCCAAAAAGGGTTGCACTATGGTGTAGAACCTGACAACCTCTATGGTTAGGTTCTCTCTATAAGTATGCAGAAAATATGCTTTCAATTGAGCCTCTTTGGTCAATAAAGAGATTCAACAAGAAAGTCTCTATATAGGATAGCATTAACACTAGGGTGGATGAATTTGACCCATCAATGGTCAAATTCACCCCATAATAGTGCACAAAACAGTAGTGTATATGGCTGAAATTCACCCTTTAAAAGGGTATACAACATGTAGTCAAGAAGGGCTGTAGAGTAAAGAATCTGAACCCTTGTATGGTCTGATTCATTCTCTAAAAAGCCAATAATAGTCAAAGTATTCAAATGAATACTGGTTGAAGTATTGGTATGGTTGTTAGAAATGTCAAGCAAGTTTGTATCTCTGGGTTTGAATCAGACTCTCCCTTATAGTCATATTCAAATCTAAGAAAAAATACATAAAACATGTTGCCTTTCTTTCTGCTGAATTTGTAATTGTTTGTTAAAATCTGGTTTGTTCATCTATGTGTGATTATAACAGTAGAATTATCTCTTAGAGGCTTCTGTGATTAATTCTATATCCCTGAAGTCATAATAGAGTCATTAGATAGCATTAAAGGGTAGTGAATCCGACCCTTTAAATGGTCAAATTCACCCCCATAAGATGCTTATATATGTTGGTTTGGATGACTTAGATCTTAGGTCACTATGGGAGCAGCATGTAAAGAGTTGAATCTGATCTCTGTAATGATCATATTCATTCTTCTACAGTGCATATGAGTTCTGTATGATCCAGTTGGGACTACAAGCTGAAGAATACAGATCCTAAAAGTATGAAAGTTGTTGGCTTTCACAAGAGAAACAACTAATCTTGTTCTTTTATTTTCTTCTTATTATTAGGATTTTCATATTTAATTAAGAACAATGTAATAGCGTAATTACAGATTGTTTTTATATACTTTTAGCTGTAATAAGGACTGGACTATACACTTAATTTCAATTTTATTCATGTTTTTCCTAAAATTCGAATTTACATTCTATCTACTCTGAAAACGACATTAGGCAAAGAACGCATGCGAAATCTGTAAAAAACACTTCGCTGGATGTCGAAAAATGGTTGTCTCAAAATTCAGTTAGAGTTTCAACATAAATTCAGTAGATTATCTTCAGTCTATTTTGTGTCTTATAAATCTGCGATAAATCAATGTATACATGTGTGAATTTTAAGCCTTTAGAAACATGAGATCAGTTTGTTTTAAATTGATAAGAATAACCGTCTCAAGATTAATAAGACTGCCTGTGGTTCGATCTTTTTGCTAGAAATTATAAAATGTTATGAAAGTAGCATGATTTTGCCTTGCTAATCCATTTCAGAATTGATGAGTATTTTAGATTTATGTTTAGGCTGCCTAAAAATGGAAAACCAGAAAATCCATTGTCTAAGTGTATGTATGAATGAAAATGTTTTTTTTTATTACCATATTTCCTATTTATTCATCAATCTGGAAAGTAAAGATCATTAAGACTTATTTGGATTTCCTAAACTAGTGACCTCCTTATAAATTAGCCATAATTAGGATTTTCCAAAAGAGTTAAATGATTACTTGGGCTAAATATGGCCATAGCCCAATATTTGTGTCCTTTAGAATTTAAGCTTAAACAATCTTCTGCATATCCTTTAGGTTGACAAATACATCTTTAGGTTGAAATTTGGAAAATAATAAACTATTATCTCAAATTACCATAAACTACACTCGGGAGTGGCAACTCATGCCCCCGACCTCACTCAAAACAACTAATAAAACGAATATAGCAACCACGGGTGCATTTTATGTGACGTGATTTGCATGTGTTCAAAAACAACAAGTGTACGCTATCGTAACTTGTGCAAGATAAATCCATAAACGTCCTAATTGATCTTAAAACTAAAATGCTCCTTCAAATAGAAAACATAAAGAATAATCAAACATCGCCTCAAATAGGCACTATAAAACCGTCATGACCATAGTCATGACTATATAATACACACTCGGGTGTGGCAACTCAAGCCCCTGACTTTAACTCCAAACAATAAAATCACATGTTGTAATCGCGGGTGCATTTCATGTGGCGCGATTACGATGTGTCCAAAAATAACAAGTGCACGTCATCGTGACTTATTTTTTCAAGATAAATCCATAAACATTAAAAGCGGTTAAAAATTAAAAAGTCTAAATGCACAATAGGCTAAAACATGTAAATAATCAGATAACTAGGCCAAATATTAATAAGTTAAGCGACCGTGCTAGAACCACGGAACTCGGGAATGCCTAACACCTTCTCCCGGGTTAACAGAATTCCTTACTCAGATTTATGGTCGCAGACAACTTAAAACAGAGTCTAAATTTCCTCGGTTTGGGATTTCAATAAACGGTGTCCTGGAACATCATCAAAAATCCGGGTCGCGACTCTGAAAACTAAAATAATCCCAAATTCGAATAATGTCACTTAAAGTGAAAAAACTCCCTTATTACCCTTTTATTAATCCAGGGGGCTGAAAAAGGAGGTGTGACACATATGACTACAATCATATTAGTGAATGGACTTATATGGTTGTTATAGGCCGATATGTATGACCTTAATGAATGAAATTATATAGACGTCTATAATATAACTATGAATCGCAACGATGTAATTAACATAGGTCATATGGCTACTACAACCTTAGTCGGTGGACTTATATGGTTTCCATTGGCCGATATGTATGATCTTAATGTATTAAATTATATAAACGGCTATAATATAACTATGAATCGCAACGATGTAATTAGCATAGGTCATATGACTACTACAACCTTAGTCGATGGACTTATATGATTGCCATTGGCTGATACGTATGACCTTTATGCATAGAATTATATAAACGGCTATAATATAACTATGAATCGCAACGATGTAATTAGCATAGGTCATATGACTACTACAACCTTAGTCGATGGACTTATATGATTGCCATTGGCTGATACGTATGACCTTTATGCATGGAATTATATAAACGGCTATAATATAACTATGAATCGCAATGATGTAATTAGCATAGGTCATATGACTACTCCAACCTTAGTCGATGGACTTATATGGTTGCCATTGGCCTATACATATGACCTTAATGAATGAAATTATATTGACGACTATAATATAACTATAACTCGCAACTATGTAATTTGCATAGGTCATATGAATACTACAACCTTAGTCGATGGACTTATATAGTTGCCATTGGCCGATATGTATGCCCTTAATGTATGAAATTATATAAACGGCCATAGTATAACTATGAATCACAATGATATAATTAGTATAGGTCATATGACTATTACAACCTTAGTAGGTGGACTTATATGGTTTTCATCGGCCGATACGTATGACCTTAATATATGAAATTATATAAACGGCTATAATATAACTATGAATCGCAGGGATGTAATTAGCATAGGTCATATGACTACTACAACCTTAGTAGGTTGACTTATATGGTTGCCATTGGCCGATACGTATGAGCTTAATGTATGAAATTATATAAACGGCTATAATATAACTATGAAATGCAACGATGTAATTAGCATAGGTCATATGACTACTACAACCTTAGTCGGTGGACTTATATGGTTGCCATTGGCCGATACATATGGCCTTAATGAATGAAATTATATAAAAGGCTATAATATAAACGGCTATTGTCTTTAACCATACTAATGGAACTATTATTTATTTTGCTACTCTAGGGGAACTATTTGTTTGTATAAGAGTTTGAAAAAAGAAATAAATATGAGTTTCTTTTTTTCTTTGTTATAGAGAATTATTAGGTAAGATAGAAAAAGAAAAATAAAAAAGGGGGAAGGTAAAATAAAATTCATGGAAAAATTAGTCTGAAAAAAGAAATAAATAAAGTGGATAAAAAATATACTACTGGTTTAAAAAAGCTGATTGGGGTGAAAGGAAGAAATTAAAATTGACCATGTTAAGGGTGAGATTCGATCTCCCCTCACTCAATAAAAGTAACCACTACCCTTACTTGACCAAAGCACCAATTAACCCTTTTGTGTTTTATGTGATTTCGTGTTTATTAATTGGAACCCTAAATTTTTCTGTATCACTATACGAATTGATCCGTCCAAATTTTTAAGTCTGTGGATCGCCCATGCTCCCTTGTCACTCTATCTTCAAAATTTCAACAGGTTTCTTGCTTCTTCTTCTTCTTCTTCTTCTTCTTCTTCTATTGATTTAATTTAATCTTATATTAGGAGTACTATTCTCAGTAGTTTTTCCGATACCTATAACCCTAATCCTACTATGATGGTGCCAGACTTTGCAGTGGAACTTTACCTTTCGATTTCATCAGCAACCTTCCTGAGGAAGTACTTGATGATATTATTATACGTATGCCTTTACCAGATGTTGTGAGAATAAGCATCTTATCAAGGAAATGGAGATATAAATGGTGTACATTTCCACAATTTACTCTTGATCAAACACTTTGAAAAATGCACCAAACAATTTACTTTGAAAATATTATCCGCCACATTTTGACCCTTCATGAAGGACCAGTTAAACACCTTACACTCTCAATTCCATATTTGGAAGACTTTACTTATATTAGAAATTTGATAGGGTTCCTCTTTGAAAATGGCATTGAACATCTTATTCTTAAATTTTAGACCAAGGGGAAACCATACAAATTGCCTGCTTCATTTTCAAATGTTTACATTTGAGGCATCTATCTCTTGAAGATTATTTAATATCTCATCCACCAGCCTTCAGAGGCTTTGGAATGTTAATTGGCCTGAAGCTATACAATGTTACAATTTTGTCAACATTGTTTGGAAGCTTAATCTCTCATTGCCCGTTGCTCGAGCAACTGGTGCTTGAAATCTCAGATAATTACAGCGGTATCATTGAAATTAATGCCCCCAAACTGAAGTCCCTTGACTTCACAGGCAGAGTAAGCTTTATTTATTTAAAAACTACTCCTCTTCTGGCAGAATTATCGCTTGCTCTTAGGGGAGATTATATTATGGAATCAAAACACCACATTACTAGGTTTTTTGAGTCTTTTTGTGCGCTGGAACATCTCCATTTGGATAGAATTAGTGTCAAGGTAAATGTGCTTCATAACTTCACTGTAATGCATTTTCATAGATGGAACATATTTTAGGCTATGATCAATCCTTTAGTTTGGGATGTTTTTTCTAGTTATTGGCTGCAGGTGCAGGAGAAGTACCAACTAGTCTTCCTTTTCATCTTAACTGTGTGAAACATATTTACCTCTTTGATCTTTATCATAGTGAATTATATTTCGTTGCCTGTGCTTTGTGCTTGATGAGAATCTTTCCATATTTACAATATCTAGAAATCAAGGTTTTTACTTAATCATCATAGGTCTTTTCTTTAGTTCTCATTACTTAGTGGCTTCTTTATACCTCTGATCCTCATTAAGATTTGGTATTTTTTTATTATTTCTTAGGGGGGTAATAGTGGGGTACATTTGGCTCTGGATTATCTTGATTGGGAAGGAAGGTTTGGAGATACAACATTCAACCACCTCAGAGTAATTTTGATTAAGAGCATTCGAGGGAAAAATCCTCACATGCAACTGGTCAAGCTTCTTTTGGCTAAGTCTCCGACTCTTATGAGAATCATAATTGAGGCATTGACCTATGAAGATTATGACAGTATCAAAGCACTAATTGAGCGGTCAGAATTTCAGTGTGCATCACCTGAAGCAGAAGTTGTCTTCAAATTAACTAGTACTGGTATATAATTACAATCCTCTTTGATCTTCCCGCAACTTTAATCAAACATATATTTCGTTAAATTGTTTTGGTAGTTGAAGTGACTTGAGAGAAAAGGAGTGTTTATGTAGTAGTAGTTGTATCGTTGTGTTTTGCCTTACCATAAGTCGAGGTGATTTACGAATGATGTTTTGACTAATCTGTTACATGCGTAATGAATTTTTCCTCATAGATGTTTTGACTATTCTGTTACATGCGTAATGACTATTCTGTTACATGCCGTGTGTTAATTTTCTTATGTTATGTGCTGTGAGTCATTCATCATTTGCACAAAAGCAAATTTTGCTGTGTGTCTGTTACTAGACAGCTTAATGCATTCCAAAAATTAGTTTAATACTAAAAAATTTATTGTGTGTCTGTTGCTTGTGAAATAAATTAATTTATTTTTACAGGTTCTAGCTCTTCTTTATCTTCAAATTAAAAAGTAAAATACTTTTAACAGTTCATACTCCCTATTAGAAAAATCCCTATTACAAAATTAAGCCTAATGGAAACAATTTTTATAAAAGAGAAAATAGCTGAAAACTGTCAAAATGAACTCATTCGTTGCAAATTTTCAGAACTAAGCATTTTCAAAATTTAATGTTTCCCTCTCTTTTTTTGGCACCAAAAAGAAGAGACAAAGAAAATATTACGAGGATGTGAATGGTGAACCAACTTCACTTATGGATGTACGAGGATTGATGGCAGCAGTATGAATAACCAAGCAAATTTGTACTTTTTCATATTATTTATTGTGGAACCACTTTATATAATTTTGATATGTTTGAGTTATAATACACGAGTTTGTATGGGTTAGAGTTTGTAATGTTTTATGGATATTTTTTTATGGAATTTCATATATGTTATATGAAATTGCCATGGAGGTTTTGAAATTCCCACAAACTGACAAAATAACTGTCACAATGTGTTAAACAGTGTAGGTGTTAGTTTTTTCCTCTAAGAGTTGTGATTGTTAATTTCCTCTAAGTCAAAATTAACATTACAACGGGAATAAATATGCAAAATAATCATTTTAATTAGGTTCCAAACGACCCAACCTGATATACTCACTTATACATATGAAGTACGGGCCTATAAGGCCAAAATAATCACTTGTAGACAGAACATAGGCCGACAAGGTCATACAATCTTTCATATACATGAAATATATCTACAATCCTCTAAGAGTATATAAACGTCATAAGGCCAGCACAGTGCTCCAGCATACCAATAAATACATGTCTAAATCGTATTAACCATGTTTGAGGTTGAATCGATCAACTTTTCCTATTTTCCACCATGTCAGGTCCTCTCTTGCTGTCAATATCTTCCTACATAGAGTCCGGGACCAAAATGTGATCTTTTTTTATTCAAGCGACCGAAATGCGTGGAAAAAAAACTTAGCGACCAAAATACATATAGCGCCCTTTAAAAGGGCGATGTATGTATAAAGCCTTTTTTACACATGGCGCAAGAAAAACAAAATAAATAGAATTTCATGTACCAAATGAGGAGCATACTGGTGGGTGGTGCAATGGTTAAAGGCTAGGTAATAAGTCGGTTTTGTCCTTGAGTTCCAAGGTTCGATTCCCTCTAGTAACATTAATTTGTTTTCCTATTTCTTTTTTATTTTTCATTTCTTTTCATTCTTTGGTTTAAGTATTTAGATATAAATACGTTAATATTTATAATTACTTTTCAACGTAATTAAAATAATTTAATATTTATTAAAAAAATTTGATTTTTGAATTCATTTAAGGTAAAAAAGAAAAGGATAAGTCTTTTATTATTTCGTTAAAAAATTACCTACATTTTTAATAGTTGTTATTTTATATTATACGTAAAACAAAATTATTTTATGATTCAAAAACTATATATAGTTTAATTTATTGCTAGAAATTTTTTATTTTTTGATATTTTTCTATTTAAATTTAGTTATTAATCAAAATTCTAATTATACTTTTTATATTTTCCCGAAATGTATTTTTTATTACTCCTTCTATTCTTTGGCTATTGTAATTGTATTATCCATTTAAAATTTTTAAATAAGAATATGGTTGTTCAAAGGCATACGTATATCGGTGGCATAAGATCTTGAAAAACTTCACATTGTGTATATCGGCCTGCATGCATGGTTGGATTCAGTTACCGGATGATTCAGAGTGGAATTGGAAGAAGGATTCTAGTTTTGGAAGCTTAAGCAGTGAAATTTGACCAAAATTGACTTTTTATTTTAACGGCTCCGGAATGAGTTTTGGATATTGTTAACAGCTCCGTATGCTGATTTAGGAATTACGCGCTCGTCCGGATTTCGATTTGGAGGTCCGTAGAGTAATTTGAGGCAATTCAGCGAAAAGCTGGAAAATTTGAAGTTTGGAAAATGGAAAAGTTTGACCCGCAATTGACTTTTGGGATATCGGGGTCGAGTTGCAATTCCGAGAGTTGGAGCAGCTCCGTGATGTCATTTGGGACTTTTCTGCAAAATTTGGCATCATTCTGGGTTGAATTGATAGGTTTCAGCACGAGTTTTAGAAGTTGGAAAATTTGAAAGTTCATAAGCTCGTTTCATGGTGTGATTCGTAGTTTTGTCGTGATTTGATGTGATTGGAGACCTTGAGCGGGTCCATGTTAGAGTATGGAACTTGTTGGCATGCTTGGACAGGGTCCCGGGGGCCCCGGGTATGTTTCAGACGAGTTGCGGATGATTTCCATGGTCTTGGAGGGGGCTGAGTTCTGGTGTAATTGCACATGCGGACCTTGGGCGTAGGTTTGATGGTCGCAGGTGAGATGGAGGAGGATTAGGTACGGGGAGCTGGTTTGGGTAGTGTCACGACCCGAATTTCCCACCATCGGGACCGTGATGGCTCCTAACATTGAACCCGCTAGGCAAGCCAACGTAAATGTCTATTTACCTTATTTATTTATTTTTAACAGATAACAGGTGATGTACAAATCAGTGGAAAATAAAAGTGCAAAAGAAAATGAAGTCTAACAACTTGATTAAATGCCATTACAAAATCAAACTACTAAACCCAGAATTTGGTTTCACAACTTCAGGGACTGTCCATGAATAATACATATAAGGGTCTGAAAAAAATAATACATCTGTCTCAGAATAAAGAAGAACAGAATGGAAGTAAAGTAGGAGGGGACGCCAAGGCCTGCGGACGCCTCCAAGACTACCTCGAAATTTCCAAATAGGCTGAAGGCAGCCTCCTTGCTCTAAGGTCCGTAGGGTCCTGTACCGGGATGTGCACAAAAGTGCAAAGTGTAGCATCAATACAACCGACCCATGTACTGAGTAAGTGTTGAACCTAACCTCGACGAAGTAGTGACGAGGCTAGGACACGACAACCAAATAAACTTGTGCAGTTTAATCATATACGGAGAAAATAATAACCACAAGAATTAAGCAGCTAAATACAAAGAAAAGGGAACTTGCTGAGGGGAGGAATATCAAATAATGGAAGTAACGAAGTAAAGCAACAAATTTGATATCAATTTAAACAACATAAGTAACAACAGAAAAACAAGTGCACGGCATCACCCTTCGTGCTTTTACTCTCATCCTCACCCAAATAATAAATAGAATGCATGGAATCACCCTTCTTGCTTTTACTCTCATCTTTACAATAAATCAATAGAAACGACACGGCATCACACTTCGTGCTTTTAATATATTACTGCTGGCACGACATCACCCTTCGTGCTTTCACTCTCATCCTCACAATAAATCAATAGAAAATGGCACGGCATCACCCTTCGTACGTTCACTCTCATCCTCACAATAAATCAATAGAAAATGGCACGGCATCACCCTTCGTGCTTTACACTCTTCCTCACCAAAACAAATCAATAACAACAATTCGGCAAGGAAATCAACAATACAAACAACAATAATAAATCATAACATCCCGGCAAGGGAGCCAACAGTAGAATCAATATCATCCCGGCAAGGGAAACAACTATACCCAATCTCACTTAGTTACTTAACTTCACATAGTAATTCTTAACTTGAACCAATACTCAACAACGATCAATACCAAGGAAATACCACCAACATGAATAATTATCAAATTAAACTCAAGTAATGTTCGATAAAAAATCACATAAGTCACAATATTCGACTCCACGGCATGCATGACACCAACATATAGATAGTCGTCACCACACCTATACGTTGCACATTATACTAACACGTAGCAAATAAGACACAATACATTTTCCCTCAAGCTAAGGTTAAGCTAATGTAACGACCCGACCGATCGTTTTGAGATCTAACACGTCGTTTGGTGGTTTGGGGCCATGAGCAGCGTCATTTAAGATATCATGACTTGTAGGCGTGGTCGGAATTGAATTTTGGAAAGTCGGAGTCAATTTGGAAAGAAAATTTTCATTTCGGAAGCCTTATGTCGGAAGAATTGGCTAAGATTGGATTCTTGAGTAAATGACCTCAGAATCAGGATTCAAAGGTTCCAGCAGGTTTGTATGATGATTTCGGGCTTGGGCGTATGTTCGGAACGGGTTTTGGATGACCCGGGAGTGTTTAAGCGCATATTGTGGAAGTTAGTAATTTGGAAGAAATTTCATAAGTCTGGGTTGAAGTGCATTTCAGTGTTATTGATGTCCGTTTGGGGTTCTGAGTCTGGGAATAGCTTCGTATGGTGATTCTGGAGTTAGGAGCGCGATCGGAAGTGAATTCGGAGGCCTGTATGTCAATTTGGAGTCATTTGGCTAAAGTTAGAAATTTGAAGGTTTTTAATAACTCCGACCGGAAGTGAAAATTTTGATATCGGGGTCGGATTCTGATTCCGAAAGTTGGAGAAGGTCCGTAATGTTGAATGTGACTTGTGTACAAAATTTGGGGTCAGTCGGACGTGATTTGATAGGTTTCCTCATCGAATGTAGAAATTGGGATTTCTTAGTTTCATTAGACTCAAATTAGGGTGTGATTCGTGTTTTTAGCGTTATTTTCTGTGATTTGAGGCCTCGACTAAGTCCGTGATATGTTTTGAGACTTGTTGGTATGTTCGGACGGGGTCCCGAAGGGCTCGGGTGAGTTTCTGGGTTGTTTCGGACCATTTCTAGGCCATTTATAGCTGCTGGTTTTTTAGCTACAGCGGTGTGCTACGCGATCGCGGGGAATTGATCGCGATGAGTAAAATGAGAGAAAATGGCCATTGAATCGCGATCGCGGAAGTACTTTCGCGATCGCGTAGAGGAAAGTTTTTGTTGCACTGACCTGACTTTGGAAGCTTCTATCTTGCTATAGATAAAAAACTTGGAGATTATCCAAATATTAAAGTTGTATCCCTTTGTGTCTAGTTTTCAGAAAATCAAACCATTTGGAATTTGGAGTTGTTTCCAAAGAGTTATGATTGATACACTATAGCCTGACCGGGAAGAGTTTTGAAATCTCATTGTGTTTCATAGGGCTGAGTTTGGCAGATTATATCTCTTAATTTATAAGGAATTGGGAATTTATAAAAGAATGAATAGCCCTTGTTGTCTAGTTTTCAGAAAGTCAAACCATTTACAATTTGGAGTTTTGTACGAAAAGTTATGACCATTATACTAGGCTGTCAGGAGGAGCTGGGCAATTGTTCTTCGCGATCGCAAAGCATTTCCCGCGATCGCGAAGGGCAGATTTTGGGCTGAAAAAAGTTGTGCCTCGCGATCGCGACGAGTAAATACCTGGGCAGAAGTTATATATCAAAGTTTGAGGCATTGTTAGCATATTTGGAACTATGGAGCTCGGATTGAAGCGATTTTCACCATATAGAATGGGGTAAGTGCTTTCTTCACAATTTTGAGTTAAATACATGAGTATATATGGATTAGAACATGGAAATTAGTGAAAACTTAGGGTTTTGGTAGAAAAACTAGAAAGTGATATTTTTGGATTTTGACCACGAATTTGGGCATGAAATTGAAAGAAGATTATATATTTGAGTTCGTAAAGTTTTGGGTAATCTTTATCTTCGAAAAATCTCGGAATCCGGGCACGTGGGCCCGGGGGTAATTTTGTCAACTTTTCGAGCGGAGTTGGGAATTTATGTAAATTAAATTGCTAAAAGTATTTAGAGTATATTTTCATTGGTTTCCCCATTATTGAATAATTTTGGGGCGTTGTGCATCAATTTGAGTCGTCGGAAGGGCTTGGAGGTCGGTTATGAATCTTCGGAGCGAGGTAAGGCTCCTTTCTAACCTTGTACGAGAGAATTGTGCCCATAGGTGAAATAATTAAATATGTGCTACTATTTGTGGGGGTTACGTATGCACGAGGTGATGAGAGTCCGTGCGTAGCTAATATTATGCTTATGTCCGGGTAGTCTAGGACCCGAAAGCATGTTTTAATTGCCGTACTTGTAACCTTATTGATGAAAATAAAGTATTTAACCCTTATCTAACTTGGTAAATGGATTTATGGAAAGATTTAAATACTATTTTCATGACCATTAAAAGAGAAATTGTAATTTACTTGAGTACTTGTTTTTCCGATGTAGTCGGGGTGGACTGTTTGAATGTGCATGACTGTGTGTGATCGCTTTGCAATTTATATTCCGCGAGCGGAGTGATTTCTTCCACTACTCTCATGGGTGCGGACCGTACGCCACGGCAGGTTAATAGATGCAACTATGGTTCACGTCGTTCGACCCTTCGGCAGTGCACCATTTACATTTATGTTGGTTCGGGCCGTTCGACCCTCGGCATTGCTTGCGCATTATATTTACTGCGTACTTGCTTACTTGATTACTGGCCTGGATATTTTAATTTGTCAACTAAAATGATGAGGATTTAAGAATATTAAATGTGAAAGAAGTTGTTATTTCATGTTGTTATTTGTTAATTACCTATGATATCCATGCTTAGTGTCACCCTTGATTTTATTAAATTGACCTCTAGCAAGTGTCAAATTCGACCTCTCGTCACTACCTCTTCGAGGTTATGAGGGATACTTACTGGGTACGCATTTTTTCGTACTCATACTACACTTGTTGTGCATTTTTATTGCACATGTACATGTATATCTAGTGGCCCCACTTAGGAGAGCTGCTCCCCTCGAGACGACCCGCAGCTATCAGAGTCTTCCTCGCATGTATTATACTTTTTTTATTGTCCCGTTTGTATTATGGATGGTTATTGTATTTCATTTGGTTTGTCTTAGAAACTGCTCATGCACTTGTGACACCGGGTTCTGGGATGACTTTTGGATGTATTTGTCGATTGAGTTATTTAAACAATCGTTGTTTACTCGGTAAATTTATTTGATCTTTATATAATGAAATAAAAAGTAACGATTTTAATAATACTAAAATAGGAATTTAATTAACTATTGAGTGTTGGCTTGCCTGACTGTGTGTGGTGCCATCACGACCTTGATGGATTTTGGGTCGTGACAACGTGGTATTAGAGAACTAGGTTCCCTTAGGTCACACGAGTCCTGAGCAAGTCTAGTAGAGTCTTGTGGATTGGTACGGAGACGTCTGTAGTTATCTTCGAGATGATACATAGTTGTTAGGAGTACTTCACTTCTTGATTCCTTATCGTGCGGTTTGATTCCTTTGAGGCTTCTGCTTACATTTCTTCTTACTCAATCTTACACATTGCGAAGGGCTTGCGATAATCGAGAATTTGAGGAATTGTAATGGTACTACAGATATGGTGCGTGAGGTTTTTCCATGCACAATTAGCTGGGGCTATTGTCGTTGCTCTGCGGAATGACATTATGCTGTTTCAGCTCGATAGGTGCACTTCTGAGAGCTTTGAGGTTATGCGCAGATTTGCTATGATGCTCATGAATGGTTATCGCGCGGTATTGTTATGATGACAAGATGCTTGCGCATATGTCGGGGCAACGAATGTCTTGATAGGAGTTCTACTTGGAGCGTGATTCGAGATTTCAGTATTTTAGTTCCGGCGAAGGAAAGGCAATTGAACTATGAATGCTCAATTTGGGTTGAAAGAATAATAAGACTTGGTGTTTTCAAGCGAGGTGGAATATTCATATGTGATGTGGTATCGTTGTTTTTTATCGAAGAGAAGGTGTTAAGTTCGTCGGTGCTATGGTTTATTCGGTGGCATTGGGTCAGAGTGTTGTGAATTAATATTGAAGAAGAGGTTGTCAGAGGTCGTGGTGTGCGATGGCTCAGTATTGAATAAGTGTTTCTAATAAAGGCGGCTCAAGAAGGATGATCCTCAGAAAGGTTTGAATTTGTGGTGATCTGCTGGTTTAAGTGCTACAAAGATAGTTATTGGCCTAAGACAACGGCTGGGCAGCAAGGGATAAGGAAGGACACGTGGGAAGTGTCAGGTGATGGTTAAATTTCTAAAAGGCCAGGTGTAAGAAAAGGGGGTAAGGTAGTTTCTTGCAGGAGTGAGTTTAACCAAAGTGGGATATTGGCAGCGTAGCATATGAGTTTTGTGGCAAGATAGATACACCCCTTGAGGGGAAGTTTGGAGTGATTTGGGAATTTTAGTGGATGATGATGGGGTCCACAGACTTAAATTTAAATATTGGCTATTTGGGCGGAAGGTTGGATACAACAGAGAGGAGTTTTCGGGATGAAGAAGGACGCAATATAGCGGTGAATTGGAAGATATTGTCGCGCATTTAGTAGATGTCCATGAGGAGCGGACAGACTGGTAAAGTTGATAAATGAGGACAGGCGTAGGATGGGGTATTGGTGTCGTAGAGATCGTGCAGTACAACGTCATTGGAAGGTGTCAGTTGGTAATTTCCACAGGAGGGTTATCTCCTGTGAGCAGGTTAGCGGTTATGTGGTTGGAAAGTTTCTGCCAGGAATTCCAGTGGTTGTTCGATAGGAGACCGAATATGTGAATGATGCTAGAAAATTAGAGTATTCGTGGAATGCTGACAGGAGAATTTAGAAGAAGTTCACGGGTTGGTTGAGCAATATCGTGTCAGCAACGAAGAAAGAATTTCGGTGGGGTCTAGATTGGTGCAAGGAGTAGCTTCAGGCTAAGTGGGAGAGTCCCACTGCCTGCGATTGGGTTGTAGGATTATTTTCTCATGGGGTTGCGGATTTTCGGCGTATTGGCAAGTTATTGCAGCTAAGGGGAAATGCGTAGAATAGTAATTGAGCATGGGATTTGATAAAGGTCTGCAAGGGTTGGCCTTATTGAATCGAGTTTAGGCTTTGGAAAGATTGATGATTTATGCTTAGTACAAAGGTAATTTACAAGTGAAGGGATTCAGTCGGGTGCTTTATCAAGATGGGTGTTCAGGTGCCAGCGAAGTCGTAGAGTTGATTATATTCGGGACCAAGCCAGAGTGGGTGACTATCAATAATAGTTCCAATGGGTTCAAGGTTAAAAGGTGGTGTCTAAGGATTTCAAGCCCACAGTATGGTTAAGAATCGAGCTTGTGCAGCAGAATTATGGGAAAGAGAAAATGGTTGGAGTGTTCTACGTTATCTTCGGCGTGTAGAGTAGCATTGGGGTTCATAAAAAGGAGAAAATGACTTCGGGTTCATGGATAGGTTATCGAAATGGGTATACCGGTCAAAGATGTCCATATGCGCGCAAGGAGGGCATAAAATGGTTCATGGGTCTGGAAACGAAATGGTCTCGTGGAATGGAGTCACTCAAGGTGAGTGCGAATTGAGTTTCTATGTGTTTATTGGGGTTATCATTATTCCTGTGATGAATGCGAATTGAATTGAGGTACGAGATGGGTCTTCTTATATGAGTTTAGGGAAAGTTTAATTGAATCTCACTGCGGTATCGTGGCGGTGTTAGCGTATGGGAATTGTGAGTTATTGTTCATCTTGATCTATGGCTTGAGCCAAATGGGGGAGTCTGCTGTTGATAAGTCGATTGCGCGGCTGAGGGTCGTATCAGTTTCAGTTTGAGGTATATGGGTGAATCAGTTATGTCCTGCAGAGGTGGAGTTTGAGGATTTGCATGTTTTGTGATTCTGAGAATTCACTCGTATGTTGTGATGGTTATCTTGAGTTGAGTTAAGTAAAAGGTCTTTATATGATGAGGTGTTTACCCTATTAGCGGTTCAGGAGTTATGATGAGATTCATGTGCGAATGCATATTGGCACGTTAGGTGCAGTGAACACTATGAAATTTGGAAGCGAGGATCAAGGTTGACGTTCGGTGTTGACAAGGATGTCATGAGCTCGGATGAGCAAGAAAAAGGGATGTGAATTTTTAGAGTAAGATGGTGTTGTCTTCAATGTCACCTGAGATTGGTGTTTGGTGAAAGAAGCTTTGCATCCTAGTTATGGGTTCTTGATTTGTTTTACAGCGTTAGTGTGGCCAGTGGTGGATGTGCAGACTTGCTACCTTGTGTGGAAGGTCGTGGGAGTGTGACCACGGGATGATCGTATGAGTGTGACATGTAGTCACTTAATTGATTGAAGATTCAAACCAAGTATAAAGAAGTATAACATTGTTTATTTGAGAGTTTATGCTTGGAGTGTGCTCGGTTTATTTGGTTGCGGATGTAGGGGTTTTTCTCTAGATATGATGGTTGTTCTTGCGTTTTATGAGAAGAAAAAAAAGGGTTATTATGGACCCAGGTAAGGCTATTAGCCTAGCTCGGTGCGAGCGGAATCGGTTGATAATTTCTTATGTTTTGATGTTCCGCGTATTGATTATGTTATGTGAGCATGATAGCTCTTGAGATTCAGAGTGTACATATATATATATATATATATATATATATATATATATATATACCGCACCTCAGTTTTGCTTGAGTTTTGTAGCGTATGGCTCTATCAGTCTCCCCAGGATGGTATTATGCACTTAGCGTGCTTGTGACCGATATTCAGTATTTCGTGGTAATGAGAAATTTAGCTCGGGTGTATCTCCTTACGTGAATTTTATGTTATTTGGATCGGGTGGCACGCCGCCACGGTTCGGGTGGCACGCCGCCACGGGCATGTTATTTTGATCGTGTTGCGCAGCAACAGTGTGATGTTGAGTACGGTTCCCTATATCTATTTTCTTGTGTTTTGCTTTCTATTTTCTGAGGAGAGTTCATAATAAGTTGCGTGAACTGAGTAGTCTTTTCCTGAGTCATTTCTTTATGTATCATGTTCGAGTTATGGCCTATTGGCGTGTTGTGGTATCATGTGAGACAGTTGGTCATGTTTGGGGTGATTTGTTGTCTGAGCAATTCATACTGGGTGAGACGAGATTATTGGACCAGGGATCAGTGCAATAAGATTTTTTGAAGTATATTAAAGGACAAATACCATTAGTTGGTTCGTAATGAGGTAATGATTCTAGTCGAGAGGAGAGATTCAATGATTGGTTAACCCTGCAGTTGGTTGTAAATTTCTACACACCGCCTCCATTGTGGTGGTATCATAAGAGTTATAGCAAGACCTATATATATGTCATGAGATGCATTGGGAGCATCAGATTCGTGAAATTTTTGCTATTAAGGTTCAGGGAATGTCATTGTGGTTAGATGATGAATTATGCGGTGCATGGTGCTAATTCAGCAAATATATGAAGTCATGTTCTAGTAACTCGTGTAGTGATTGATTTGGTGTTCACGTATTGGAAGCAGGCCTGACAAAGAATTTCGGATGTTGAAACCTGGTTCGAAGGCACATTTTCCTAAATAAAAGAAGATATCTTAAGATTTTTTCGAGCAAATGTACTCAACTGGGTTGTGGTAGCACGGGCAGGTGCACGAGGTGTTAAACATTGATTTTAGATAACTCCAGAGCAGTTCTTAGCACGTTCGAGGACGAACGTATGTTTAAGTGGGAGAGAATGTAACAACCCGACCGGTCGTTTTGATATCTAACGCGTCGTTTGGTGGTTAGGGGCCATGAGCAGCGTCATTTCAGATATCATGACTTGTAGGCATGGTCGGAATTGAATTTTGAAAAGTTCGGAGTCAATTTGGAAAGAAAATTCTCATTTCGGAAGCCTTAAGTCGGAAGAATTGGCTAAGATTGGATTTTTGAGTAAATGACCTTGGAATCACGATTTGAAGGTTCCAGCAGGTTCGTATGATGATTTCGGACTTGGGCATATGTTTGGAGCGGGTTTTGGATGACCCGGGAGTGTTTCGGCGCATATTGTGCACGTTAGTAATTTGGAAGAAATTTCATAAGTCTGGGTTGAAGTGCATTTCAGTGTTATTGATGTCCGTTTGGGATTCCGAGTTTGGGAATATCTGTATGGTGATTCTGGAGTTAGGAGCGCAATCGGAAGTGAATTTGGAGGCCCGTAGGTCAATTTGGAGTCATTTGGCTAAAGTTAGAAATTTGAAGGTTTTTAAAAACTTCGACCGGAAGTGAAAATTTTGATAACGGGGTCGGATTCCGATTCCGAAAGTTGGAGCAGGTCCGTAATGTTGAATGTGACTTGTGTGCAATATTTGGGGTCAATTGGACGTGATTTGATAGGTTTTGACATCGAATGTAGAAATTGGGATTTCTTAGTTTCATTAGACTCGAATTGGGGTGTGATTCATGTTTTTAGTGTTTTTTGATGTGATTTGAGGCCTCGACTAAGTCCGTGATATGTTTTGAGACTTGTTGGTATGTTCGGACGGGATCCTGAGGGTTCGGGTGAGTTTCGGGGTGGTTTAGGACCATTTCTAGGCTATTTATAGCTGCTGTTTTTTTGGCTACAGCAGTGTGCTACGCGATCGCGGGGAATTGATCACGATCACGGGGAATTGATCGCGATGAGTAAAATGAGAGAAAATGGCCAGTGAATCGTGATCGCGGAAGTACTTTTGCGATCGCGTAGAGAAAAGTTTCTGCTGCACTGACCTGACTTTGGAATCTTGTATCTTGCAATAGATAAAGAACTTGGAGATGAATCAAATATAAAAGTTGTAGCCCTTTGTGTCTAGTTTTCAGAAAATCAAACCATTTGGAATTTTGAGTTGTTTCCAAAGAGTTATGATTGATACACTACAGCCTGACCGGGAAGAGTTTTGAAATTGCATTGTGTTGCATAGGGCTGAGTTTGGCAGATTATATCTCGTAATCTATAAGGAATTGGGAATTTATAAAAGAATGAATAGCCCTTGTTGTCTAGTTTTCAGAAAGTCAAACCATTTGCAATTTGGAGTTTTGTACGAAAAGTTATGACCATTATACTAGAGGCTGTCAGGAGGAGCAGGGCATTTGTTCTTCGCGATCGCGAAGCATTTCCCGCGATCGTGAAGGGCCCATTTTGGGCTGAAAAAAAGTTGTGCTTCGCGATCGCGACGAGTAAATACCTGGGCAGAAGTTATATATTGAAGTTTCAGGCATTTTTAGCATATTTGGAACTATGGGATTGAAGCGATTTTCACCATATGGAATGGGGTAAGTGCTTTCTTCACAATTGTAAGTTAAATACATGAGTATATATGGATTAGAACATGGAAATTAGTGAAAACTTAGGGTTTTGGTAGAAAACCTAGAAAGTGATATTTTTTTATTTTCACCACGAATTTGGCATGAAATTGAATGAGGATTATATATTTGAGTTCGTAAAGTTTTGGGTAATCTTTATCTTCGAAAAATCTCGGAATCCGGGCACGTGGGTCCGAGGGTAATTTTGTCAACTTTTCGAGCGGAGTTGGGAATTTATGTAAATTAAATTGTTAAAAGTATTTAGAGTATATTTTCATTGGCTTGCCCGTTATTGGATAATTTTGGGGCGGTGTGCATCAATTTGAGTCGTCGGAAGGGCTTGGAGGTCGGTTATGAATCTTCAGAGCGAGGTAAATCTCCTTTCTAACCTTGTAAGGGGGAATTGTCCCCATAGGTGAAATAATTAAATATGTGCTACTATTTTTGGGGGTTACGTACGCACGAGGTGACGAGAGTCCGTGCGTAGCTACTATTATGCTTATGTCCGGGTAGTCTAGGACCCGAAAGCATGTTTTAATTGCCGTACTTGTAACCTTATTGATGAAAATAAAGGGTTTAACCCTTATCGAACTTGGTAAATGGATTTTTGGAAAAGATTTAAATACTATTTTCATGACCATTAAAAGAAAAATTGTCATTTACTTGAGTACTTGTTTTCCCGATGTAGTCGAGGTGGACTGTTTGAATGTGCATGACTGTGTGTGACCGCGTCGCAATTTATATTCCACGAGTGGGGTTATTTCTTCCACTAGTATTGTGGGAGCGGGCCGTACGCCACAACAGGTTAATAGATGCATCTATATTTTAGTCGTCCGACCCTTTGGTAGTGCACAATTTACATTTATGTTGGTTCGGGCCGTTCGACCCTCAGCATTACTTGCGCATTATATTTACTGCGTACTTGCTGTAATTTTTACTTGATTATTAGCCTGGAGATTTTAGGTTGTCAACTGAAATGACGAGGATTTAAGAATATTAAATGTGAAAGAAGTTGCTATTTCCTGTTGTTATTTGTTAATCATCTATGATATCCATGCTTAGTGTCACCTTTGATTTTATTATATTGACCTCTAGCAAGTGTCAAATTCGACTTCTCGTCACTAACTCTTCGAGGTTAGGCGGGATACTTACTGCGTACGCGTTCTTTTCATACTCATACTACACTTGCTATGCATTTTTATGCACAAGTACATGTATATCTAGTGGCTCCGCTTGACGCAGTGATGTGGCTGACCTGGAGACTTAAGAGAGCTGCTCCTCTCGAGATGACCCGCAGCCATCAGAGTCTTCCTAGGATGTATTATACTTTCTTTACTGTCCCATTTGTATTCTGGAAGGTTATTGTATTTCATTTAGTTTGTCTTAGAAACTGCTCATGCACTTGTGACATCGGGTTCTGGGATGAATTTGGTATGTATTTGTCGATTGAATTAATTAAAACATCGTTGTTTACTCGGTAACTTTATTTGATCTTTATATAATGAAATAAAAATTAATGATTTTCAAAATACTAAAATAGGAATTTAATTAACCATTGAGTGTTGTCTTGCCTGACTGTGGTGTCCGGCGCTAAACACTTACCTCGAATTCCACGACCAACTCAAGCCTCAATTACCGCCTCCCCTTTACAATTCGCCTCCAATTCAATTGAATCTAAACATAATTAGCTTGATAATATCAATAAGTGCTAAATAATTCAACCCCAATGCTTAATTAGAAGTTTTCTATCATTCTTCCCAAAAAGTAAAAAATCGGCCCCGAGCCCGCTTGGTCGAAACACAAGGTCCGGACCAAAAATCGATCACCCATACACCCACGAGCCCGAATATATAATTAGTTTCGGAATTAAACCTCAAATCGAGGTCTAAATTCCCAAATTTGAAAACAAATCCCTAATTCTCCTAAAATCCCTACTTTCTACCCTTCCAGAACAAGATTTAGGCCTACAAATCTAGTAGGTGTTAATGGAAAATGAAGAAAATGAGATTAAGAACACGAACCTATGATTTGGTGAAGAAATCCCTCTTAAAAAATCAACCAAGGTCGGATTCTATGGAAAGAGATATGAAATTATGGCCTATTCCGGTTTTGGCTACTGTTTAAGAAAGCTGGACTAGCCGTCTATGCGTTCGCGTGCCTCTGACCGCATTCGGATAGGCTTATTCCCCCTGGCCTATGCGTTCGCGTCTAAGGGGATGCGTTCGCATAACTCACCTAGGTCCTGGCCAGCCCCCCCCC
>ML411838.1:0-30407 GCA_005239525.1 Nicotiana knightiana | reverse complement strand
TAACGCCCCCCTACTACTGTGCGTTCGCGGTTGACCCTGGTGCATTCACGTAGAGTAATTTCCAAATGCTCCGCGTTCACACCCCAGGTCTATGCGTTCGCATAGAGCATAACCCAGCCCTTCCCCGTTTGTTCATTGCGTTCACGTGGGTTACACGTTCGCATAGGGTAATTACCTGGACTAGCAAACATCAATTACACCAGATTTTCTAAGTCCAACAACACTCCGACGCCTATCCGAAACTCACCCAAGCCCTCGAGGCTCCAAACCAACATCCACACAACCTTAAAAACATCCTACGGACTTACTCGTGCGATCAAATCGTCAAAATAACATATTAAATGTAACGACCCGACAGGTCATTTTGTTTTCTAGGACCCCGTGCCCCTAAATGAGACTTCTCGTAGTTGCTTTTTTTGATTTCTGACTTGCGGGGATGGGTGGTTTGAGGTTTAGAGGAGTTTGGAGTAGTATAGGAACACTTAGTTACCTAATCTGGCCTTAAAGGCCAAGTTTGACTTCAGTCAACATTTTCAGTAAACGACCCCAGAATGGAGATTCGAAGATTTCAATAGGTTCGTATGATGATTTCGGACTTGGGCATCTATTCGGAATGGGTTTTGGATGACCTAGGAATATTTTGGCGCCAAATAGTGAAATAAGAATTTCCTTAAGTTCAAATTGAGGTTTGGAATGTGTTTTGTGTTATCGAGATCTAAACGGAATTCCGAGATCGGGAACAGTTATGTTATGTCATTTATGACTTGCTTGCAAAATTTGGTGTCATTCCGAGTAGTATAGATAGGTTCGGCACATTATTAGTGAATTCAAAGAACTTGAAGTTCTTAAGTTTGATCCAATAGGTTTTGGGGTGTGATTTTTAGATTTAGCACTGTTTTGGACATTTCGAAGGCTCGAGCGAGTCCATAGTATGATTTGGGACTTGTTGGAATATTTGGACGGGGTCTCAGGTGGGCCTAGTTGTCATTCGGCATCGAGCGACGCAAAAACCAGCAAAAAATGACTGATGGTGCACCAGGTCTGGTGCGACCGCACATGCGGAAGTCCAGTCGCAGGTGCGAGACCGCTCCCGCGGTCTATTCTCGTAGGTGCAACTCCTTAGGGAGTTGCCAATTTTTGCAGGTGCGGGCCCCTTTTCGCAGAAGCGGAACGGCAGGTGCGGACTTCCCATCGCAGGTATTCGACCTAACTACTGTAAGGTAAGTAATTCCTACCTTAACACACTAGTAAATAAAGGTTGGCTTGCCTGACGGTAGTGTTAGGCGCCATCGTGACCTGGGTTAGGATTTGGGTCGTGACAACATGGTATCAAAGCTCTAGGTTAACGTAGGTCTCACGAGTTACAGGCAAACCCAATAGAGTCTTGCGGACCGGTACGGAGACGTCTGTATTTATCTTCGGGAGGCTATAGGGTGTTAGGAAATTTCTCTTTATTCATCTTCTATCGTGCAATTGATGGTATACTAAATCTCACTCTTCTATTCTCTCATAGATGGTGAGGACGCGCGTAGCCGGCGTTTCGGACTCGGGAGGGGCCGCTACCCCCGTCATCCGAGGCCGTGGCAGCCAAGGGAGGGCACCGACCCAAGGTATGGGACGAGGACGTCCCAGGACTATACCATTTATACCCCCAGCGAATCAACTGAGGAGCAGGGCGAGGTGCCCGGAACAGATTCTGCCCCTTTGGACTTTATGACAGCTCCAGGATTTCAGGAGGTCATGGGCAGTATGATGAGGTTCATGGACACCATGACGCAGGCTAGTTTATTTCCAGCCGATCCGGCCATATCTCAGGCGGGAGGGGGAGCAGAGACCCCTACTGTACAAGTCGTCGGACATGCAGTAGTAGTATATCATACCCCGGGTACACTGCCCATGGGCGGGGTTCAGCCAGTGGCAACAGCAGCACCTGAGCCCAGACCAACTGCGGACGATGATCCGCAGAAGTTATTAGACAGATGGACCAGACTGCACCCTCCTATAATTCTGAGGTGAGTGCCATGAGGATGCTCAGGACGTTATTGATAGCTGCAGGGACAGACTGCACAACATGAGGATATTGGAGTCCCATGGGGTTGACTTCACTACTTTTCAGCTAGAGGGCAGGGCCCGCAGATGGTGGCAGTCCTACATTCTTGGCAGACCGGCAGATTCTCCTCCCCTCACTTGGGAGCAGTTCACTCAGTTAGTCTTGGATAGATATATTCCATCCTCTGATAGGGAAGAGTTGCGGTATCAGTTTGAGCAGCTTGAGAAGGGTCAGATGTCAGTGACTGACTACGAGGCTAGGTTTTATGAGCTGTCTCGTCATGCACTCATGATACTTCCTACTGACCTAGAGAGAGTGCGGAGATTTGTAGCCGGGTTACACTCAGGCATTAGGGCCAACATGTCCCGAGAGGTGGAGATGGGGACTCCTTATCAGCTTGTGGTAGAGATTTCTCATAGGATTGAGGGTTATCGGTCGAGGAGCAGAGAGTAGAGGCAGCAGGATAAGAGGGCTAGATTTTCTGGAGATTTCAGAGGTGCTCCAGCCAGGGGCAGAGGCCATTTTGGTAGGGGCCAGTCCAGTAGGCCCCCATATTCAGCACCACCACCACCTCCCCGAGGTGCTCCCACGAGGCCTTATTTTAGCGCTATGCCGGAGAGTTCTTATCACCCACCAGCCATTCAGGGTTCCTCCGGTGGGTATTCTGGTCATCAGGGGTCTACCAGCCCTTATTCAGTGCCATGCCAGAGAGTTCATACTGTCCTCGAGCTATTCAGGGTCCCTTAGGGCAGTAGGCTATGGTTCCGAGAGGTTGTTATGAGTGCGGGGATCCAGGCCATATCAAGAGGACTTGTCCCAGGCTTTGGGGCAAGGCCGTGCAGCAAATTCATCAGCTTATGATTACAGCACTGGACGTTCGGCCACCTAGAGGTAGAGAATAGGTTGGTAGAGGTCGTCCTAGATGTGGGGGCCAGGCAGGGGGAGCCCCGCCAGTACCTGTTCATTCCGATGGAGACCAGTCGTCCGGCGCTCCAACTAGATTCTATGCTATTCCGACCAGATTAGATGTAGTGGCCTCAGACGTCGTGATCACAGGTATTATTTCAATTTGTGGTAGAGTTGCATCGGTATTATTTGATCCAGGGTCCACTTATTCATATGTATCATCCTTATTTTCTCATTCCCTGGATATTCCTCGTGAGTCCTTGGGTACTCCTGTTTATGTGTTCGCTCTTGTGGGTGATTCTATGGTTGTGGACCGGATCTATCGGTCCTGTGTGGTTACATTCTGTGGGTTCGAGTCCAGAGCAGACCTCATGTTGCTTGATATGGTTGATTTTGTGGTTATCCTGGGCATGGATTGCCTGTCTCCCTATCATGCTAGATTTCGATGCCAAGACTGTTACTCTAGCCATGCCCGAGTTGCCGAGATTGGAGTGGAGAGGTTCCTCAATTAGCGCCTCTAGTCAGGTTATTTCCTTCTTGAAGGCTCGATATATGGTCGACAACGGTTGTTTGGCTTATCTTGCTTATGTGCGGGACACCACTGCCGAGTCTTCGACGATTGATTCAGTGCTAGTAGTTCGAGAGTTTGATGATGTATTCCCTTAAGACCTTCTAGGCATGCCACCGGATCATGACATTGATTTCTGCATTGACTTAGCTCCAGGAACCCAGCCCATATCTATTCCCCCATACTGTATGGCTCCGAAGGAATTGAAGGACTTGAAGGAATTGAAGGAATTGAAGGAACAACTTGAGGAGTTGTTAGCTAAGGGGTTTATCAGACTGAGCGTATCGCTTTGGGTTGCTCCAGTGTTATTTGTGAAGAAGACGGATGGGACTATGCGGATGTGTATTGACTACTGCCAGTTGAAAAAGGTCACCATCAAGAACAAGTATCCGTTACCGCGTATTGATGATTTGTTTGACCAGTTGCAGGGTGCTCGGGTGTTTTCTAAGATTCACTTGAGATCGGGGTACCATCAACATAAGATTTAGGACTCGATGTTCAAAAGACCGCCTTTCGTACGAGAAATGGTCACTATGAGTTCCTGGTGATGTCCTTTGGCTTGAGTAATGCCCCAGCAACATTTATGGACTTGATGAACAGGGTGTTCATGCCTTATATTGATTCTTTTGTCATCATCTTCATGGACGACATTCTGATTTACTCACATAGCCTGGGGGAGTATGAGCAGCATTTGAGGGTGGTGCTCAAAACTTTGCGGGAACAGAAACTGTATGCTAAGTTCTCCAAGTGTGAGTTTTGGTTGGGTTCTTGTGGTGTTCTTGGGGCATGTGGTATCCGGAGGGGGTATCAAGGTTGATCCTAAGAAGATTGAGGCAGTTCAGAGTTGGCTACGCCCTACTTCAGCTACAGAAATCAGGAGCTTCTTGGGTCTAGCAGGTTATTATCGCTGATTTGTGGAGGGCTCTTCCTCCATTGCAGCCCCTCTGACTAGGTTGGCCCAGAAAAATGCCCCATTTCGATGGTTCGATGAGTGTGAGGCGAGATTTCAGAAGCTCAATACAGCATTGACCTCAAAACCAGTTCTAGTGTTGCCTTCCGGTTCTGGGATGTATACGGTTTATTGTGACGCTTCACGCATTGGCTTGGGTTGTGTGTTGATGCAGGAGGAGCGAGCTATTACATATGCTTCACGGCAGCTGAAAGTTCATGAGAAGAATTACCATATGCATGATCTGGAGTTGGCAGCGATCGTTCATGCTCTTAAGATTTGGAGGCATTACTTGTATGGGGTTCCTTGTGAGGTTTATACATATCACCGCATTCTGCAACACTTGTTCAAGCAGAGGGATCTTATTTGAGGTAGCGCAGGTGGCTTGAATTGCTGAAGGATTATGACATAACCATTCTTTGTCATCCGGGCAAAGCGAACGTGGTAGCGGATGCCCTAAGCTGGAAGGCCGAGAGTATGGGTAGATTGGCTTTCATTTCAGCAGAGGAGAGACCTCTAGCTTTGGACATTCAGTCCTTGGCTAATCGTCTGGTAAGGTTGGACCTTTCCGATCCCAGTCGGGTTCTTGCATGTGTGATGGACCAGTCTTCATTATTGGGGGAGATCAAGACTCGGTAGTATAATGATCCGCACTTGGTGGATCTCCGAGATATAGTGGTACAGGGTGGTGCCAAGGAGGTTTCTATTGGCGAGGATGGTGTTCTGAGACTTCAGGGTCGCTTATGTGCCCCCAATGTTGATGGCCTGAGGGAGATGATTCTAGAAGAGGCTCATAGTTCTCGGTATTCTATTCATCCTGGTGCTACGAAGATGTATCACGACTTGAGGCAGCATTTCTGGTGGAGATGGATGAAGAAAGACATAGTGGAGTATGTACCTAGGTGTTTAAATTACCAGCAGGTTAAGTATGAGCACTAGAGGCCAGGAGGCCTACTTCAGCAGATGCCTATACCTGAGTGGAAATGGGAGCGCATCACTATGGACTTCATAGTTGGATTGCCTCGAACCTTGCGGAAGGTTGATGTAGTTTGGGTCATTGTGGACAGGTTGACCAAGTCGGCACATTTCATTCCAGTAGCTACTACTTATACTTTTGAGAGGTTGGCCCAGATCTACATTTGGGAGATAGTTCGGTTGCATAGTGTGCATGTGTCCATTATATCAGATCAAGGTCCCCAGTTCACCTCGCACTTCTGGAGAACCGTACAGAGTGAGTTAGGCACCCGGGTAGAGCTCATCACAGCATTCCACCGTCAGACCGACGGGCAGTCGGAGCGGACAGTTCACATGTTGGAGGACATGCTCAGAGCATGTGTGATTAACTTTGGAGGGAAGTGGGACCAGTTATTGCCTTTGGCCAAGTTTTCTTATAATAATAGTTATCTGTCCAGCATTGAGATGGCTCCATTTGAGGCATTGTATGGTCGGCAATGTCGTTCTCCCATCGGGTGGTTTGAGCCTGGTGAGGCTAAGCTATATGGCACCGATCTGGTAAAGGATGCTTTGGAGAAGGTGAAGTTGATTCAGGAGAGACTTCATAACAGCTTAGTCTAGACATAAGAGTTACGCGGATCAGAAGGCGCGTGATGTATCATTTATGGAGGACAAGAAAGTTCTGTTGAAGGTCTCGCCGATGAAGGGTATTATGAGGTTTGGGAAGACGGGCAAGTTGCGCCCGAGGTTTACAGGCCCATTTGAGGTGTTGAGACGAGTTGGGGAGGTTGATTTACCTCCCAGTTTATCAGGGGTTCATCCGGTATTTCATGTGTCCATGCTCCGGAGGTATCACGCCGACTTATCTCACATGGTAGATTTCAGTACCATTCAGCTAGATGAGATGTTGGGTTATGAGGAAGAGCCAGTTGGTATCATTGACAGGTAGGATCGCCAGTTGAGGTCCAAGATGGTTTCCGCCGTAATGGTCCACTGGAGGGGCCAACCAGTCGAGGAGGCGACTTCGGAGTCCGAGGAGGACATGCGGAGCAGATATCCACACTTATTCAGCACTCCAGGTATGATTTTAGACCCGTTTGAGGACGAACATTTATTTAAGATGTGGAGAATGTAACGACCCGATAGGTGGTTTTGTGTTCTAGGACCCCGTGCCCCTAAATGAGACTTCCCGTAGTTGCTTTTTTCTGAATTTTGACTTGCGGGGACGGATGGTTCGAGGTTTGGAGGAGTTTAAAGTAGTATAGAAACACTTAGTTCCCTAAGTTGGCCACAAAGACAAAGTTTGACTTCAGTCAACATTTTCAGTAAACGACCCCGGAATCGAGATCCGAAGATTTCAGTAGGTTCGTATGATGATTTCGGACTTGGACGTGTGTTCGGAATGGATTTTGGATGACCCGCGAACATTTCAGCACCAATAGTGAAATAATAATTTCCTTAAGTTCAAATTGAGGTTTGGAACGTGTTTTTATGTTATCGAGGTCCAAACGGAATTTCGAGATCGGGAATAGTTCCGTTATGTCATTTATGACTTTCTTGAAAAATTTGGTGTTATTCTGAGTAGTATAGATAGGCTCGGCGCATTGTTAGCGAATTCAAAGAACTTGAAGTTCTTAAGTTTGATCCAATAGGTTTTGAGGTGTGATTTTTAGATTTAGCGTTGTTTCGGATGTTCTGAAGGCTTGAGCGAGTCCGTAGTATGATTTGGACTTGTTGGTATATTTGGACGGGGTCTCTGGTGGGACCATATGCCATTCGGGCATCGAGCGAGGAAAAAACAAGTTAAAAATGACTGCTGGTGCACCAGGTCTGGTGCGACCGCACCTGCGGAAGTCCAGTCGCAGGTGTGAGACCGCTCCTGTGGTCCCAGTCTCGCAGGTGCGACTCCTGAGGGAGTTGACAATTTCCGCAGGTGCGGGGCCCTTTCCGCAGAAGTGGAGCCGCATGTGCGGACTCCCCACCGAAGGTGCAAAACCAGGCCCCCTTCCCCTTCTCGGCAGGTCCGAGACTTTTCTCGCATATGCGAGACCGCAGATGTGAGACCGCAGGCGTGGTCCTCAAGCCGCAGGTGCGATAATCCTATAGGCAGTGCACTTCGATTTAAACTCGGGACTTAGCCATTTTTGAGCACTTTATTCATTCTTGGTCGATTTTGAGAGCATGCAAGGAGGGTATTCGACCTAGCTACTGTAAGGTAAGTAATTCCTACTATAAAATTAGCTTAATACTTGAATTCCTAGGTAGATTAACACGTTAAATTAGTGGAAATCATGGGTTTAGAGTAAAACCCAGGTTTTTGACAAAAATGGAAAATTTCCAAGAAATGTGTTACGGAATCGTACAAAAACCATTTAATATTGATCCTTAGGCTATGGGTAAGTATTTCCTACGGAAGTTTCCGGAATCCGAGCATGTAGGTCCGGGGGTGTATTTTGGGATTTTGCAATTTAGGTTGAAATAATCATTTAAATAGGGAAATTTCGTACTTTTGAGTATAGATTGATTTATTTATGCAACATTTAACTAGTTATCGAGTCCTTGGGCGACAAATTTGGAGTTTCGGGCGTGTTCTTGATTCGGAAAGTAGGCTTGACACGAGGTAAATCTCCATTCTAACCTCGTAAGAGGGAATTGTCCACATGGTGAATATAAATAATTTCATGTCTTTATTTGTGGGGGGATACGCACGCACAAAGTGACGAGAGTCCGTGCGTAGCTACTATTATGCCGTGTCGAAGAGTTTAGGATTCACAAGCATGCTTTATGTGTCATAACTATAATCGTAAATGTTAATTTAGGTTGCCTAATATCATTGAATTATTAAGTGAACATCTAAGAGGTTACATTCTGAAATTTATATTATTGAAACCTTCTCTGTAAGTACATTCTCTACTGAATTTCTTGATTTCTTGTTATTTATGTGTATATATATGGGAACCCCCGTCGCATGTATTATTCGCGAGCGGGGTAGCCCTACTATTATGCCAACCGCGTCGCATGTTCGATTCGTGAGCGGTGTAATAGATGCATATATGGTTTGAGTCGTTCGACCCTTCGACAGTGCACATTTATTTTCGCATTGCGTCAGCCGTACGTTCACGGCATGTTATGTATTTGTTAGATATTGGGTGTTTTGTGATTATGTATCTATTAAATACTATGAGAAATGAAACCTAGGTAAATTGTATGCTAGAAAACATGACACGTACCGGTAATTGTAAAGAATATTTGATGTTACTGTCTTCATTATTATTCATAAAGTGCCATTCCTGCTTAGCTTTACACTTAAAACATATTATTCTGACCCTAGTAAGTGTCACGTCGACCTCTCGTCACTACTTCTTCGAGATTAGGCAGGATACTTACTAGGTACATATTATTTATGTACTCATGCTACGCTCTGTACTTAATTGTACAGGTTCAGAGGCAGGTGCATCTGGGTTCCAGTCCGTAGCTCGTCCTTGAGTTGTTACTGGTCGAGCTTTCACAGTGAGCTGCTCTTCTTGGCTATTTCCAGCAGCACTCTGGAGCTATTCTTTTGTTATTTCTATCTATACTTACTCAAACAGTAGGACAGGCTTTCATTCTTTTGATATTATTCTATTAGATGCCTGTAGACTTGTGACACTAGTTCTTGGCACACACACGCTAGTAGACTTTATTTTTGAATGTAATCGTAAATTATGACTTCACGATTATTTATTTTGCATAAAAGTTTGCCTAAGTTATACGTTTCTACTTAAATGTCTCAACTAAGTTAAGCAACTGTTGAAAAATGTTTTTAGTAAACTACCTGAAATCACTAGTAAATAAAGGTTGGCTTGCCTGACGGCAGTGTTGACGCCATAATGACCTGGGTTAGGATTTGGGTCGTGACATTAAACAACTAATTTAGCATAGAAATGAAAGAAAAATCTCAAAAGTTTCAAAGTTTCAAATTTCACAACTACGTGTCCGAATCACGTCAAATGATCTCCGTTTCTTACCAAATTTTACAGGCGCAACTCAAATATCATATTAAACCTGTACCGGGTCCAATACCATCAATTTCAAATAAAATCAAATTTCCAAAAACTCTTATAATTTCAATTAAACAATTATTTTCAAAAATTCATTTCTCGGGATTGGGACCTCGGAATTAAATTCCGGGCATACGCCCAAGTCCCATATTTTCCTACAGACCCTGCGGGACCGTCAAATCTTGGGTACAGGTCCGTATACCCAAAATGTTGACCAAAGTCAACTTAACTTTAATTTTTAAAGACATAATTAGCATTTTTCTCAATTTTTCATACGAAAGCCTCCCGGATATGCGCCCATGCTACACACGCAAAACGAGGTGAGATAAAAGGAGGTTTTCAAGGCCTCGGAAGTCAGTTTTGACTTTTAAAATAAGGGATGACCTTTCGGGACATCACAGGCAATCTCCGCTAAGGCAGAGAATTTGAGCGCACATGCGGCACCGCAGGAGCGGATTCTTGAGCGCAGAAGCAGAGTGGAGCGCAGATGTGATTGACCATGCGCACCTGCGGTTGCGCAGATATGAATAAAATATTTTTTCATATTTTGAGTTCTGGACTCCGGATTTGGGAGCGATTTTTGGGGGATTTCAAGCTAATCGATTGGGTAAGTGTTCTTCACCTAGTATTTAATGTATTCCATGATTTTACCTTCATTTCTATCATTAAATTTGTGTTTTTGGTTGAGGAAAGTGTTTGTTTTTGAAGAAAAATTTCTAAAATCAAAAATCATGATTTGAGAGATAAAAGGGTATCAGAATTTTGTAATTTTTGTATGGACTCATATTGGAATAGGTGTTCGAATTTTGTAAAATTTGTCGAGTTCCGAGATGCGGGCCCGAGGGTCAGTTTTTGGGTCGACTTTTGGATTTTTGTTGAAGATTTAGACTTTATTATCCGAAATAGTTTCTTATGAATTTTATTTGTGCATTGAAGTTATTTTGGTTAGATTTGAGCCGTCCGGAGGCCTTTTCACCCGAGGAGTTCATTTTAGAGTACCGGGTCGTCGTATTCGAGGTAAGTATCTTGCCTAACCTTGTGTGGGGGAACTACTCCTTAGGATTTGAGTCTCCTATGTTGATTGTAGTTAGTGTACGTGAGGTGACGAGCGCGTGCTCGGACTTATTAGTGGGAAGTTGGCCTATAGAGTTTTTAGGTCCTTATATTTACCGTGTATGAACTTGTTCTTGATACGTTGTGTTCCTGCTTGCTAGTTTCACTTCTACATGCTTTAATTAAAGATAATTGCCTAGGATTTCCTCTTACTGTCAAATTGAAGCTTATTTGACTTAATTGCAGATTTTACCTCTTTTCTCGTCATGATATATTTTTCATAAACTGCCTATCTTTAATTGAAATTTCTATTATCTCATCCTATAATTGTTTAGCCTTAATTGGAGTTACGATTATCTTCTGCTGCTTATTCTTAATTGAATTGTTGAAACCTTTCGTAAATGCCCAACCTCCAAAAGAGTTTATATAACCTCTACTGTATATGACATACCTTTATTTGGGACTATTTGACTCGTGTTGGCTTCTTATTGTTGATTTGAATATTGTGAAAGTGTTGCTACATTCTCTGCTTTACTCTTGTTAAGTTATTCTCCTTGCGCCTAGTATTCTTTATTGTGGTTATTCCTTGTGAATGAGTTATACTGTTAATTGCGATTTAAAGTGCTTGAGTTGATTTAATTGCCTTACATTGCATTACTGTCATTGTTGTTTTTTGTACTTGATGTGGTGATGTATGAGATTTATGTCGTGCTATAGTTTTTATCTGTGTTGGTCGCTCTACATATTTAAATTGGGACTACGGAACGTATTCTGAGATATCCCCTTGTACTACATATTTATTTTGGGACTAAGGATGTATTCCGAGAGATCCCCCTGTACTGCATATTTATTTTGGGACTACGGACGTATTCCGGGAGATCTCCCTGTATTGCATATTTATTTTGGGACTACGGACGTATTCCGGGAGATCTCCCTGTATTGCATATTTATTTTGGGACTACGGACGTATTTCGGGAGATCCCCCAACACTGCTTATTTATTTTGGGACTATGGACGTATTATGGGAGATCCCCCCGTACTGCATAATAAATTCGGGACTATGGGACAGGATCCCGGTAGATTCCCCTGTTGATATATCTGTGTTCAGAGCTGTTAATCCTTTATACTCAGGTGTCACACAGTGACTTATACTCGAAGGATATTTACTTGAAGAGTGGTATTTGAACAGTATTTATTTTGAAGAAATTATGTATGAAAGAAATTTATTTGAAAAGTATATTTGAAAAAGATTTATCTTAAAGAAACTATGTTTGAAAGACATTTATTTGAAAAGTTTATACTTGAAGGATGTATATTTCAAAAGAATTTCTCATTGGAAAGGATTTTATTCTAAAGACCTCAATTTAAAAACTTACGGGTGAAAGTTTACACTTGAAGGATTTGACTGATTTATTGGGGTTGTTGGCTAAGTCCTGATGTGGAAACTATCGCAGTGCTGAGTTACTATTTGCCCTTATTGTATTGTGATTTTTCAGATTTGGGATGTGTTCCCGTCTATCCTTCTGAGTCTTATTATGGTGTTCCGCTATTACTTGTTATTTCTCCTTCCTTATCATAGTTGCTTTGTTATTAGCCATATCGTGTAGTCATTAGATAGATGTCATATTATGTCATTCCTATACCTATGCTTGTTCAGTTTATTAGACCAGTGAGTGTCTTGACTAGTCCTCGTCACTACTTTAGCGAGGTTATTCTTGATACTTACTCAGCACCGCTGTGGTGTTCTCATACTACACTTCTGCACATTTTTGTGTAGGTACAGGTATTGATTATTAGTAGTTGTGCGGATCCTTGCTGAGGAGACTCAAGGTAAACCTGCTGCTGCGTTCGCAGGCTTCGGAGTCACCTTCTTTCTTTCCATTCAACTGCTTTACTCATTTCCAAATAGTTGTATGTAGAAGTTGTATCAAAATCTGTAGAGCTTATAACTTGTACTACCGGTCTTGGGAAATTGTAAATTTTTGTAAGCATTTCTATATCAAGACTGTCAAATTTCTTTATTATTGTTGTTAGTTAGTAAATTTTAGGCTTACCTAGTCCCTAAGACTAGGTGCCATCACGATACCCGACAGAGGGAAAGATTGGGTCGTGACAAGTTGGTATCAAAGATCTAGGTTCATAGGTGCTACGAGTCATAAGCGAGTTTAGTAGAGTCTTGCAGATCGGTACGGAGACATGTGTACTTATCTTCGATAGGATACGAAACTATTAGGACAATTTCACTTCCTTCATTCCTATTGTGCGAGTTTATTGATCTTGAAGTTTTAAATTTATCATTCCACTCTCTCAATGATGGTGAGGACACGAGTTGCGGTTCCTGATGATATTACCCCAGAGCAGATGTCGCTAGGGTTAGAGGTAGAGGCTAACGAAGGGCAGGTGTCGCAGCTAGGGCACCTACTAGAGCAGCAGTTGAGGAGCCGCATTAGTTCCAGTTGGGGCAGGTACTGGAGGTGCCTGCTGTTACCCCCGGACTTCAGGAGACTTTAGCACAGTTCCTGAGCTAGTTTGGTATATTGTCTTATGCGAGGTTATTTCTGGTTGCACCGGTTACTTCACAGAACGGGGGAGGAGCCCAGACTCTCGCCGCCCACACTCCAGAGAAGCGAGTTCATGTTGGTCAGGTTCCAGGTGTCATGGTGACACAGTCTATGGTTGCAGTTCAGCTTATGGTCAGAGCAGCAACATCCGAGGAAGGGCAGCTTAGATTTGCAAGGTTCAAGAGATATAACCCTCTTACCTTTAGCAGTTTGGCTTCAGAGAGTGCGTATGGTTTCTGGAGGGTTGCAATACCATTCTCCGGATTACGGATATTGTTGAGACGAGTGGGATTGCTTTTACTACATTCCAGCTTAAGGGAGCGGCTTATCAGTGGTGGCGGGCATATGAGATGGGTAGCCTGAACGATGCAGCTTCACTTACATGGATTCAGTTTTCAGAGATATTTTTTAGAAAGCTTGTACCTCAGTCACTTCAGGATGCATGTCGCGCGGAGTTTGAGCAGTTGCATCGGGGCACTATGTCAATATTGGAGTATGTCATCATGATTCAGTGATTTGGCCCGACATGCACCTGCCTTGGTCGCTTCAGATAGAGGGCGAGCCCATAGATTCATGTAGGGGCTTAGGAACGATATTCGGTTCAACATAGCTCGAGAGTTGGAGTCATATGTTTTGTTCCAGCAGGTGGTAGGGGTCGCTCGCTGGTTAGAGGGCATGTGGGAACAGGAGCAAGAGGATAGACGAGATCAGGAGAGGGAGTATAGGGAGGCGAAGAGGCATCGTAGACTGGAGAGATCGACTAGTCCTTATTTTGGAGGCAGGGTACGACATGGTAGAAGTTTTGTGGGTAAGACAGTTGTCACGACCCGATTTACCCTCCGAAAGGCGTCGTGACGGGACCTAGTCTCTACGACTAGGTAAGCCTATTTGCGAAAAAGATATTAAATAGAAACAATAAAATAAAGACAGAATAAAGTAAATCTACACATGGAACATCGCCACTTGGAATGTACAAATACAACTTCCCAAAACCCAGAATATCACAACAGTCACAAGCTCTGTCTCAAATAGCTCTATACAACGTAAGGGAAATACATGAAAATTTTATCTAAGTCTGGAGTGGAAGGTGACTCGAAGGACTCTGCGAACGCGGCAAAATTATCTTTCGGTCTCCTTGAATCAGCCGCTCGGACCCCTAGCCACAAGCTGAGTGTTGGTACTTGGATCTGCACACGAAAAACATGTGCAGGAAAGGGCGTGAGTACACCACAATTGGTACCCATTAAGTGCCAAGCCTAACCCAGTCAAGTAGTGACGAGGTCAGATTAAGGCTCTACTGGATTTTTATAAGTAAAACCGTTTAAAATAGTACAGAGTAATATAAATTCTAAGGTAAGCAGTAGAAACAAATAAATTTGTAAAGTAAAACAGCGACAGGGAGCCCTTGGCTCAGTACAAAATATCACACGGTGGAATCTTCCGGGATACGTCCCGTAATTCCAAATGTAAAGATGCAGTACAGGGGGAAATCTCTCGGAATACGTCCGTAGTCCCAATTTAAATATGCACTACATGGGGAAAGCTCCCGGAATACGCTCGTAGTCCCAATTTAAATATGCAATGCGAATGAATGTCGCATACGGTGTATTTAAACAGCCCAGGAAGAGAATCACAAACAAGAACAAGATAAAGACTAACTAACACAGTGCACATTGTATCAAATAGGGAATTTAGGTAAAATAGGTAGGCATGCTTCTTCCTAATCTAAACTACGCAAGTAGAACATTAGATAGTTAAAAGGGAATAAAAATGATTTATGGCATGGATAGGAAAAATGGAATTAAGCAACAATGGTCCGTGTACGTACTCGTCACCTCACGTACACTGCGCCCATATAACAAATAGTATCAAAACAACCTAAGGGCAAGTCCCCAACACAGAGTTAGGCAAGCCACTTACCTCGACAGCGCTACTCAACTCGAAACCACACTCTTGCTACGAGTACCCGACTCCGAATGGCCTGAATCTATTCAATTCAATTGCATAAAGTAAATATCATTGTAAGAAATCGATCTAGCTAATTAGTTCAAGGCTAATACGCGGTCTTAGGAAAATCGTCCAAAAAGTCCCCCGGGCCCACGCTCGGAATCGTGTAAAAGTTACAAATTCCAGACACCCATTTATTCACGAGTCTAACCATACAAGAATTACTCGAGGCGGATATCAAAATCTCGATCATAACTCACAAGCTTGGCCTAAGAACTTTATCCAAATTTTCTCCAATTTTCCACCATAAATTCGAAATTGAAGGGTAGATTCAAGTGTATAATCATGGAAATTAGTCTAAAATGAGTAGGAATCACTTACCTAAATTGCCCAGGTGAAAATTTCTTCAAAAAACGTACTTTCCCGAGCTCTAAATCGTTTTAGAAATTATGAACTTCAAACCCTCGGCTTTTGTATAAACAGTCCAGGAATTACGCACCTGCGACTCTTGGACCGCACCTGTGGAAAATCCATCGCAGGTGCGAAAACTCACTAACAGGGCTGGGGCCGCACATGCGGTCACTAGGCCGCATCTGCGGCTCCGCACGTGCGGAACCCAGACCGCACTTGCGAACACTGGCTGACCTTGGCCAATACTGCACTTGTGAATCCCCTGCCCGCACCTGTGTGTCTGCACCTGTTGCTCCCCATCCGCAGGTGCGAGACACCAGAACCAACAATGCTTCAGCTGGGTCCTAAGTCCAAATTCACCTCGTTGAGCATCTGAAACATCCCTAAGGCCCCCGGGACCTCAACCAAACATACCAACCAGTCTTAATACCTTATCCAAACTTAGTCGATCCTTCAAAACACATCACATAACATCAAAATCACCAATTATGCATGGATTCAGCCTAAGAACTTATGAAATTCCCAAAATCTACAACCTATGCCGAAACACGTCAAAACTAATCCGAATGACCTAAAATTTTACACACATGTCATAAATGAAAGCACGGACCTAATTCACTCTCGTAATTCCATTCCGAGGCCAATATCAAAATTTCACATATTGGCCGAAATCGCCGAAATTCTAACATTGCCAATTCAAGCCTAAATCGACTATAGACCTTTAGAGCACATTCCGAACACGCTCCTAACCCTGAAATCACCCAACGGAGCTAAGGGAGTCAATGGAATTCCATTCTGGATCCGTCCTCACATAGTTCCAACTACAGCTCGATTTCTAAAGCTTAAACTCATATATAGGGACTATGTGTCCAAAAACTCTTCGAATTTCACAACTAATCATTCCGACAAGTCCCATAAGCAGACATAAAAGTGGGGAAAGAAGTTATTAGGGTATCTAGGTGCTAACTCTCAAAATGACCGACCGGGTCATTACAACAGTTCAATTTTCACTTCCGTCTTTGCGCAGTGTTTCAGGTGCTCATTGGTCTCAGAATACGTGTACTGCTCAGTCCACATCAACGTTAGAAGAGGGGTTGCTTTGGGTGTGGAGATATCAGCCACATGGTGAGAGATTGTCTTAGGTTTCGGGCAGGTGTGTCACAATGAGTTATTCAGGTGAGTAGAGGGCACCTAAGAGGGGGAGGCCCGACCCGTTGATGTGTTTCATATAGTAGGCTGGAGGCCGTCGTGCCAGATGTTATCATGTATGTATGTTTTGATTTGTTACATAGGGGCACCATTCGTATCTCATTATGGTTTTGTTGGTCGGGACGAGTTCCCTTATTTGTTGTTTCATTTATGAGTGAGTTTCATGCCTTGCACTCTATTTTCATGTTTGCTCCTATTGAGAGATTCTATGAGTGGTAGCCCGTGTCTATTGTTGTTTCTATTCATTATTGAGAGTTATGAGACTAGTAGTAAATTCTTTTTGTCCAGTACGGTAGGCTTGATGTGATTTCCTGAGTATTTTGGTTACGAGTTGTGATTTTTATGCTCCACCGGAGTGGAAGCCATCACGTATTGTAATTTTATCGAAGGAATTGATCTAGTGAAAATTTCTAGTTGGTGTGATATATATCCTATTTGTGATTCGGAGTGGAGGGTGGGACCCTCGTGGTTTCATGTGATTTGATGTGTTAGAACCGGGCTGTGTACCACGATAGAAGTTATATTAGGATGGGATACTTGTGAGTTGTTCATATGCATTTAATTCCTCCCTTGTTATATTTTTTTGTAGGGTAGTAGCGATAGAGAGTGTTCTTGTCGGGCTTGTTTGATAGTTCCCTTATGTGTTTCTCTTTTCATATTCAGTCATTCTCGTTCTGTGCTTCTTGAGTTTTAGCTTGCGGGGTGTGTGACCGATGGTGTTAGTTGTGGCTTGGTGACTCGGGTGTCTAATTATGAGGTCTTCGTGTTTCTTAAGTCATTATTAGTGTTATGGAGGTTTGAACCAGAATTTTATCTGATATGAGGCTAGTTGTCGGTGCTGAATTGATTTCGGGCAGCTGTTGTGGTCAGAAGTGTTATTATAAGCCTACGTGTGGTGTGTTATGTTGTGGGGCATACCTTGTGGGTGTAGGCATGAGTTGATGCAGCTGGTTGAGACCGATACCAAATAGGGATTTAGAATCGGGTCTTTCGAAAGGTATGAGGCTTATCGGTGGTGGTAGAAAGGCTAAATTGCAGTTGAGATGGTGTCGTCAGGCTTATATATATTGGGGTGACGTGGGATCACCCACAGGCGTATGTGGAAGTGTGCATTCTTGTGATTTGAAGACTTCGAGGCGATTCTTGGTACGTTCGAGGACGAATATTTGTTTTAAGAGAGGGAGAATGTAACGACCCGGCCGATCGTTTTGAGAATTTAAGCTCTGTTCGGTGGCATAAGGTCTTGAACAACTTCATATTGTGTATATCGACCTGTTTGCGTGGTTGAATTCAGTTACCGGATGATTTAGAGTCGAATTGGAAGAAGGATTCTAGTTTTGGAAGTTTAAGCTGTGTAATTTGAACAGAATTTGACTTTTTGTGTAAACAGATCCGGAATGAGTTTTGGATAATGTCAACAGCTCCGTATGGTGATTGCAGAATTAGGCGCGCGTCTGGATTTGGATTTGAAGGTCCGTAGAGTAATTTGAGGCAATTCGGCGAAAAGTTGGAAAATTTGAAGTTTGGAAAATGGAGAAGTTTGACCCACAATTGAATTTTGGGATATCGGAGTCAGAATGCGATTCTGAGAGTTGGAGCAGATCTGTGATGTCATTTGGGACTTGTTTGCAAAAATTAGCATCATTCCGGGTTGAATTTATAGGTTTCGGCACATGTTTTAGAAGTTGGAAAATTCGAAAATTTATAAGCTCGTTTCATGGTGCGATTTATAGTTTCGTCGTAATTTGATGTGATTTGAGACCTCGAGCGGGTCCATGTTAGAGTATGGAACTTGTTTGTATGCTTGGACGGGGTCCCGAGGGCCCGGGTGTGTTTCTGACAAGTTGCGGATGATTTCCATGGTTTTGGAGGGGGCTAAGTTCTAGTGTAATCGCACCTGCGGACCTTGGGCGCAGGTGCGATGGAGGAGGCGCAGGTATGGGTGGAACTGGTCTGGGTAGTCTCCGCAGGTGCAGAGAATTTAAGCGCACGTGCGGCACCATAGAAGCGGATCCTTTGGCGCAGAAGCGGAGTGGAGCGCAAGTGCGGTTGCGTAGATGCGGCTAAGCTGGTCGCAGGTGCGGATGACCTTTCAGATTATTTTAAAATGAAGGTTGGCTATATTTTTTCATATTTTGAGTTTTGGGCTCCGGATGGGAGCGATATTTGGGGGTTTTCAAGCTAATCGAGTGGGTAAGTATTCTTCACCTAGTATTTAGTGTATTCCATGATTTTAACTTCATTTCTATCATTAAATTTGTGTTTTTTGTTGAGGAAAGTGTTGGTTTTTTAAGAAAATTTTCTAAAATGAAAAATCATGATTTAAGGGACGAAATGATTTTGGGTCGACTTTTGGATTTTTTTTGAAGATTTAGACTTTATGATCCGGAATAGTGTCACGACCCCAAATCAAACTAGTCGTGATGGCGTCTATCGTGGAACTAGGCCAGCCAAAGCCACACTCATACCGTAATAATCTTCCATTTACAACATTTCTATATCGATAACCCATAAAGGTTTCTTTTAAATATTTTTAAAACAGATAAAGTTATACCTAATATTAAATACAACCCCCGATATGCCGGAGTCACTGGTCATGAGCATTTACAGAAAATATACAAGTCAAAAAAAACTCTATAATAGTAAGCAGGAGAGAGAGAGAGAGCAGGACTGCAGATGCTTGCAGCTACCTCGAAAAATCTCCGAGAAGTCTCTGGAACAGATACACAGCTCACTCTGCCCTAACACCTGGATCTGCACGCAAAGTGCAGGGAGTAATGTGAGTATTATAACTCAGTAGTAATGAAAATAAGACAGGTCTGAGCAGTAAGAAACACATAAAATCAAGTCATCATTTCACAATAAGCACAACCTTTCTTTCTAACAGTGTATACGTTAAATCATCACGCTTAAAAGCTAATTTCAGTAAAAAATCATTTGAAAATATACTTTCCAATAGTTTCAACGTAACTTTCAAGAAATTTAGTGCAAAAATGATATAAATCATAAAAATCCCCTCGGGCAAAACATATTTCATAAGTTCAGAGTGAAAGTGGTAAAATCATAAGTAGCCCCTCGGGCAAAAACATGTATCAGAAACTGCCCCTCGGGCATACCTTACAGTCACTCATAATCAGCCCCTCGAGCATACCTCACAGTCACTCATAATCAGCCCCTCGGGCAACCTCACAGTCACTCATGCCTCCCAATCACTCATCACTCGGCACTCGCACTCAGTAGGTACTTGCGCTCATTTGGGGTGTGTACAGACTCCGGAGGGGCTCCTTCATCCCAAACGCTAATATCAAGCCACCTCGCTGCATATCATATCCTCACAATCAGGCCTCGGCCTCACTCAGTTAGCAACTCTCAAAAGCCCCTCGGGCGTATCAGTAAAACGGGGTACTCAACCTAAAAAATTATTTTATATCTCAAAATAGTTTTAAAAAGGCTGAGTTTCGAAATCAGTTAAACATAACATGACTGAGTGTAAACCATAAGTCAACACAGTGAGAAAATAGTAGTAAAAAGCCCTCAAGGGGTCTAAACAAGTCGGCACAAGGCCCCAAACGTGGCTTACAACCCACATATAACAATAGTCTTAACACAAAATTTAACATATGATTTAAAAGTAAATACGCAACTCAATAGTTGCCACGGGAAGGACCAAGTCCAAATCCACAATCAGTGCATGCCACACACCCGTCATCCGGCATGTGCGCCACTCCGAAAATAGTGAAAAAATATGAAGTCTGGGGTCCCATACCCTCAGGACAAGATATACTGTCATTACTTACCTCAACCCGGGCCAAAACACTAATCTACAATGCTCTTTCCCCTCGAATCGGCTCCTGATTACTCCGAATATAACCAAAACCAGATTTATCACATCAAAATATGCTAGGGACATGAAACCCAATCGAAAAATATCATAATTAGGCACAATTCCCGAATTTGGCCAAACCTGACCCCCGGGCCCATGTCTCGGAACTCGATCAAAATTTATGCCAAAATGATCCTCATCCTCCCACGATTCTATACATATCAAGAACACTGAAATCAGAGTTAAATTGACCCCTCAAATACCCATTTTAAGGTATCTTAATCTCAAGCCCTAATTATCCATTTTGTACTGATTTTTTCCTAATTTTTCACCACTAATTAGACCTTTAATCACATATAGATGATTTATGAAGTCAAGAATATTACCTCCAAGTGATTCCCCTTTGGTTTCCTCAAAAATCTCCCTCAAAAGCTTCAATCCCGTTCAAAAATGGTGAAAAGAATGAAGAAGGATCGCGGATTGGCTATATAAATACTGCCCAGTTATTTACTCTGTGCGATTACGGAAAAAGGCACGCGATCATGAAGAACAAAATTCGGCCCAACCAAACTAACCCTAAGCGGTCGCATAAACAACTATGCGATCGCGTAAGACAACTCTTCACAACAATGCGATCGCGACCAGCTCTATGCTATCACATAGAGTAGTTCCATCACCTCACTGCCACTCCAAGTCCTTCTACGCGAACGCCAAGGTCCCCACGCGAACGCACTGACCAAGACTGCTCACCCTACGCGATCGCACTCCTACCTTCACAATCGCGATTCACAAAATCCGCCTGGCCTCAACTTACTCTACGCGATCGCGGAGAATTCACACGATCACACTAAACAAAGCACTACTGCTAAAACACTAGAAAACTAGCAATCTCCCAAAGACCAAAAGTGCCCGTTTGAGCATCCGAAATACACCCGAAGCCCCCAGGACCTCAACCAAACCTACCAACATATCCCATAACATCATTCAAACTTAGTTGAACCCTCGAAACACCAAAAACAACGCAAAAACACCGAAATCACATCAAATTCAAGCCTATGAACTTTGAAATTTCTAAATTCTACCAATGATGCCGAAACCATCCAAAGCACCTCCGATTGACCTGAAAAATTGCACACATATCCAAAATGATATTAAGAACCTGTTCCAACTTCCGGAATTCTATTCCGACCCCGATAGCCTATTTTCCACTGCCGAGCGGAAATCGCCAAAAACTAACTTTCGCCAATTCTAGCCTAATTCTACACCGGATATCAAAACCACATTACGAACACGCTCCTAACTCCCAAATCACCCTACGAAGCTATCCGAGCCATAAAATCTACATTTCGAGGTCGTTTACCAATAAGTCAACTTCCGGTTGACTTTTCCAACTATTGAACCAAGTTAAGAGACTAAGTATCTTATTTCTCTCCAAAAATCGCTCCGAACCCGAGCCAAAGTATCTAACAAAATATAATGAAGCTGAATCATATAGAATGAAGCAGAAATGGGAGAAACGGGGCTATTACTCTCGGAACGACCGGCCGGGTCGTTACAAATAGTTTCTTATGAATTTTATTTGTGCATTGAATTTATTTTGGTTAGATTTGAGCCGTCCGGAGGAATTTCCACCCGAGGAGTTCATTTTAGAGTACTGGGTCATCATTTTCGAGGTATGTATATTTCCTAACCTTGTGTGAGGGAACTATCTCTTAGGATTTGAGTCTCCTATGTTGATTGTAGTCCGTATACGTGAGATGACGAGTGCGTGCTCAGACTTATTTGTGGGAATTTGACCTTTAGGGTTCTTAGGTCCTTATATTTATCGAGTATGAAGTTGTTCTTGATACGTTGGGTTCCTACTTGCTAATTTCACTTCTACATGCTTTAATTAAAGATAATTGCCTAGGATTTCCTCTTACTGTAAAATTGAAGCTTATTTGACTTAACTACAGATTTTACCTCGTCTCTCGTCATGATATATTATTCATAAGCTGCCTATCTTTAATTGAAATTTCGATTATCTCATCCTATAATTGTTTATCCTTAATTGGAGTTACGATTATCTTCTGCTGCTCATTCTTAATTGAATTGTTGAAATCTTTCGTAAATGCCCAACCTCCAAAAGAGTTTAGATAACCTCTACTGTAGATGACTTACCTTTATTTGGGACCATTTGACTCGTGTTGGCTTCTTATTATTGATTTGAATATTGTGAAATTTTTGTTACATTCTTTGCTTTACTCTTGTTAAGTTATTCTCCTTGCGCCTAGTATTCTTTATTGTGGTTATTCCTTGTGAATGATTTTTACTGTTCTTTGCGATTTAAAGTGCTTGAGTTGATTTAATTGCCTTACATTGCATTACTGTCATTGTTGTTTTTTTGTACTTGATGTGGTGATGTACAAGGTTTCTGTCGTGCTATAGTTGTTATCTTTGTTGGTCGCTCTGCATATTTAAATTGGGACTACAGAATGTATTCTGAGATATCCCCCTGTACTACATATTTATTTTGGGACTAAGGACGTATTCCGAGAGATCCCCCTGTAATGCATATTTATTTTGGGACTACAGATGTATTCCGAGAGATCCCCTGTACTGCATATTTATTTTTGGAGTATAGACGTATTCTGGGAGATCCCCCAGCACTGCATATTTATTTTGGGACTATAGATGTATTCCGGGAGATCCCCATGTATTGCATAATAAATTCGGGACTATGGGACGGGATCTCGGTAGATTCCCCTGTTGATATATCTGTGTTCAGAGCTGTTAATCATTTATACTTAGGTGTCAGAGGGTGACCTATACTCGAAGAATATTTACTTGAAGACTGGTATTTGAAAAGTATTTATTTGGAAGAAACTATGTTTGAAAGACATTTATTTGAAAAGTATATTTGAAAAATATTTATCTTGAAGAAACTATGTTTGAAAGACATTTATTTGAAAAGTATATTTGAAAAATATTTATCTTGAAGAAACTATGTTTGAAAGACATTTATTTGAAAAGTATATTTGAAAAATATTTATCTTGAAGAAACTATGTTTGAAAGACATTTATTTGAAAAGTATATTTGAAAAATATTTATCTTGAAGAAACTATGTTTGAAAGACATTTATTTGAAAAGTATATTTGAAAAATATTTATCTTGAAGAAACTATGTTTGAAAGACATTTATTTGAAAAGTATATTTGAAAAATATTTATCTTGAAGAAACTATGTTTGAAAGACATTTATTTGAAAAGTATATTTGAAAAATATTTATCTTGAAGAAACTATGTTTGAAAGACATTTATTTGAAAAGTATATTTGAAAAATATTTATCTTGAAGAAACTATGTTTGAAAGACATTTATTTGAAAAGTATATTTGAAAAATATTTATCTTGAAGAAACTATGTTTGAAAGACATTTATTTGAAAAGTATATTTGAAAAATATTTATCTTGAAGAAACTATGTTTGAAAGACATTTATTTGAAAAGTATATTTGAAAAATATTTATCTTGAAGAAACTATGTTTGAAAGACATTTATTTGAAAAGTATATTTGAAAAATATTTATCTTGAAGAAACTATGTTTGAAAGACATTTATTTGAAAAGTTTATACTTGAAGGAAGTATATTTCAAAAGAATTTCTCACTGGAAAGGATTTTATTCTAAAGACCTCAATTTAAAAACTTACGGATGAAAGTTTACACTTGAAGGATTTAACTGATTTATTGGGGTTGTTGGCTAAGGGCTGATGTGGAAACTATCGCAGTGCTGAGTTACTATTTGCCCTTATTTTATTGTGATTTTTCGGATTTGAGTTGTGTTCCCGTCCATCCTTCTGTGTCTTTTTATGGTGTTCCGCTATTAATTGTTGTTTCTCCTTCCTTATCGTAGTTGCTATGTTGTTACCCATATCGTGTAGTCATTAGATAGATATCATGTTCTGTCATTCCTATACTTATGCTTGTTCAGTTTATTGGACCAGTGGGTGTCTTGACTAGTCTTCATCATTACTTTACCGAGGTTAGTCTTGATACTTACTGGGTACCGCTGTGGTGTGCTCATACTACACTTTGCACATTTTTGTGCAGATCCAGGTATTGATCATTAGTAGCTGTGCTACTACTTTCTGAGGAGACTCAAGGTAAACCTGTTGCTGCGTTCGCATGCATCGGAGCCACCTACTTACTTTGCATTAAACTGTTTTACTCATTTCCAAACAGTTGTATTTAGAAGTTGTAGCAAACTCTGTAGAGCTTATGACTTGTACTATCTGTTTTGTGAAATTATAAATTTTTGTAAGCATTTCTATATCAAGACTGTCAGATTTTATTTATTATTGTTGTTAGATAGTAAATGTTAGGCTTACCTAGTCCCTAAGACTAGGTTCCATCCCGATACCCGACAAAGGGAAAGATTGGGTCGTGACATAATGGAATATAATTCTTATATTCTTATTAGGAAAACCATTTTAATGGTTGCTCATAAATTAAATTTTTTCTAATAAGAATTATCCTAAACTAAACTGAATATAACCATTTAATTTATGAAAAAACATTTAATTAATTTTTCAATACTAAATTTTCATAAATTAAACTGTATTATAACCATTTAGTTTATGAACAACCATTCAATTAATCATCCTGATAAGAATATGAAAATCATAATCAATTACTTAGATAGTAATAATTCTTCGATTATAATTTTAAAGATTATATAGTTATAATAATTTATATTTAATAACCAAAAAATTATAAGATTTATAATTAGAATTTTGGTTAATAAAATTCATATAGTGTAAATATAACTAAAATTTTAATAACTAAATTTAAAAAGAAAGATATAAAAAAATAAAAAATTTCAAGCAGTAGATTAAACTATATATATTTTTTATATCAAAAATTATAAAAAATAATTTTGGCTTATGTATAATACAAAATAACAACTACTAAAAATGTCGGTAGATTTTTTAACGAAATAATAAAAGTTTTTATTTTTTTTTTTTTTTTTTTTACTTTAGATGAATTTAAAAATCATAATTTTTTAATAAATATTAAATTATTTTAATTACAGTGAAAAGTAATTATAAATATTAAAGTATTTATATCTAAATAATTAAACTAAAGAATGAAAAAAGAAATAGGAAAACAAAATAGTGTTACTAGAGGACAAACTTTGGACCTCAAAAAGAAAACCAACTTATTACTTAGCTTTTAACCATTGCACCACGCAGCCATCTGCTCCTCTTTTGATACATTAGATTCTATTTATCTGTTTTTTCTACGCCATGCGTATAAAAGACTTTATACATATAGCGCCCATTAACATTAAAAACGGACGTTAAGATATAGCGTTCTTTTAAAGGGCGCTATATATATTTAGTCACTAAATTTTTTTTCTACGTATTTTAATCGTTTGAGTAAAAAAAGATCATATTTTGGTTTCGGACTCTTCTACATACAAAAACTAATAGCTTCAATGATATATATATATATATATTCAGTAACCTTTTGTTTATATTCTGTCTTATTTTTTTGTCTCGATTGGATGGTCCAAATTAAAATAGAGGAGATTGGTGTTTCATTAGCATGGTTTTCTGTTTTCCTTTTGATGGTTAATCAACAAGTTACCATTTTGGTTGGTTTGAAGCCAAATCGAGATATATGGGTGCCAAGAAGATTGGGATAATACATAATTACTCGTTGAGTTTGTTCTGTTTTATCATATGCACACTTTAATTTTATGGGGTCCTGTGATTCCATGATATTGTTTAAAGGAAAATAAATTTTCCTTTTTTTTCATAAGCACCTATTTCACAAAAATATGTAAACACACGCATCAATCATCAGTAGTGGAGGTAGGATTATCGCCAAGAGGGTTCAAATAAAATAAAAAGTTAAAAAGGTTGTAGCTAGTGAGAATAGAACTAACGACCTTACAAAAATTTTGAACCTCCTTGACCAATAAGTTATGCTTTTGAGCTATGACAAGAGGATAACATAATATATAGGAGTAAACATTAAATTTTGCCTTATATATACAGTGTGATTTTTCGGCAAAGGAGGTTCGGGCAAATAGCCTTCCGCCTCCCCCCTCTCTAAATCCGCCCCTGCCAATCATGTGATGCCATATCATTTTCTTTTACTAATACTATATTATTTTCTTTTTATTCATTATTTATTTCATTTATCTTTTTATTTTTATTTTCTTTTTACTTCTATTTCCCTTATTCTTTGTTTCTTTTTTTCTTCAACGTAAAAAATGCCACCACTTTAGCCGCCAATATCATCAAATCCACCAAATTGAAATAAAAAACTACATCACCACCAATACCATCAAATCCACCAAATTGAAATAAAATCACCATTAAACTAAAATTTGAAAAACTAAATTATCACCTAGTCGAAATCCTATCGCTGCCAATTCTGGGTCATTTTTCTACAATAATAATAAGGATAAAAACAAGAAGGAAAAATAATTCCGTGTTAGTTAGCGATATCATTCGCTTCTTTGTGGGCTGAATCCACCGTAGCTGATGCTATTACTGCTTGTTGGACTTAGGAATTGGGATTATTCAAATCTTCTTCTACCAAAGAGGATCAATTTTTCAATTTCAGTTTGAAGGAGAAAAGGGTTCTAGTCAATGTCTCTTCAAGAAGATAAATTTCAATAAAAAAATTATGCTTCAGCGACCAACAGCTACATATCGTTCTTTTCCATCCAGATGGAGAGATAAGGAGATGGAAAAAAAAGAAAAAAGGAGATGGACGGGAATGGAAAATTTTATTTTGTGTCTCGTACAACTGACACTAGTTGTATGTGACATCTTTTTTGTCTCACAATTTTGTGGACCCAGATTTTTGTGAACCTAGAAGTGTTAGATTGAAGTTCACAAATTTGTAAGACCAAAAGGAGCCTCACACAACTAATGTCTGTTGTATGAGGCACACAATAAAACTTCTCGGCGGGAATGATAAAGTTGCAGGTGGAGAGATAAGGAAATGAAAAGATAGAAGAAAAGAAAAAGAAAGGAAGAGAAAATGAAAAGAAATATTTCCTTGAGGCTTTTCAGACGCTAAAATAAAGTGCAAACCACAACATTTGCCACATTAGCTCGAAAGATTGTATTAATTCCATTTGAATAAATACATGAAAAACCTCTTAAAATTAAAGGGCGCATCTAATAAAACGAGACTACACCAAAGGATAATTATGTATTACTTCTAAGAAGATTGAGTGGATGTTTGTTGTATCCATGTCTATGGGGTGTAATTCTTTCTCTCCCTGTCTCTTAATTCCCCTTCTAAGAAGATTTTGGAAGCTCGAATATTACTACTATATAACTTTTTTGCATTCGGGGTCGTTTGATTATCGAGATAAGAATACTAATCTCGGAATTTAATTTGAAATTATTTATTCCATATTTATTTATGAGTATTAAATGGTTAGATAAATTTTATACAAAAATGATAGGATTAGTTAACCCATATAGAAGACGGGCTAGCGAATCCCATTGGATATCTCAACCCATGGGATATCCTCGTTTATCCCACATTTGAACCAAACGACTTCTTATTGTACTTTTAACTCCTAGCAAAGGTGGATCCTAAATGAATACTATTTCAACCTTTATCTCATCACTAAATACGTTACACTTTTCCAATTATGAGTTAGAACTTAATATATACTACAACTTTAGTCACGCGCACATATGTATATATATATGCCCGCACAGAAAAGTACAAGTTGTACCTTCTGTTTCTATGTTGCATCCGCCCCTGACTTGTAATTGTAAAGTAAGCACTGGCTTTATTAGCGAGCAAACAAGTTGCAGAAATATCAAGACAAGAGCATTGTTTGTCAATTTGGTTCTAGATATTTGATCCAGGTTTCAGATATTGAGCTAAGTCATTCATAATAGTCGATAGAGTCATCACATTTGAGAAATCCTAGAAATGTAAAAGAAAAGGTATAAATGTGGTTTAATTCCCAACTAATGTCCTGACTAGCTCCCTTGTTTTACTGAAGTAGAAGCAAAACAGAATATTGAGATCCCAAAATATAGAGGGGCAGATTATTCAGTCTGTGGTGTCTTCTATTACCAGATATATAACTTCGCAGCAAACTCGGGAAAGTGAGCACTTGCAACCAGCGCCTAATCTGATTTTCCAAAGATTAACATAGATTCTTTTCTTAGTGTTGTAAGACTTTTAAGAGCGAGCGACCTGATCCGTAGGGTTGACACATGTCACGAGTTCGAACCCTGACACATACTGGAGCCTGATATTTATGTAGATAAGGATAAAAAGATAAGCCAATTACCCACCAATTAGCCTATCTATAGTTGTACTTATGTTACTCTAATCCGCTTATGTGTTTAGTTGTTTGGTGAAACCTCTCTATTGTTATGTCTTAATAAATCGATTGTGTGGCACGATCCAAATCCCACTAAAATTGTGATGGCACCTAATCGAACCTGTTAGATAAACCAACCAAAATAATCGCAACTCAAATTGAAGATCATCAAATAAATAATAAAATGAGAATGCAAAAATTAATACAACTATCCCCAAGAACTAGTAATACAAATCATGAGCCATTAAGAATAAGAAGTACAATATTGGTATAAAGAAAATAGATCATGTGTTTGAAATTTATATATAGAAATATAAATCCTATACTACCATGAATAAACGGTAGCATGTAACAGAAGCACCGGTACACCTTCAATGCTAGCCTTTGGCTTTTACAACAACTTAGCTCCAAATCTGCATACAAAGTGCAGAAGTATATTTTAGAAGTACAATCGACCCCATATACTCAGTAAGTATCAAGACTAACCTCAATGAAATATTGACAAGGTTTAGTCAAAAGATACTCATGTTATATAATATGTGCAGCTCATAAGCATATACAATATCAGAGAAATAGCCTAGGAACAAGGATATCGATAGTAAGGTGCTCAATCAAATAAAAAAGTAATAAGCATGCCTTTTCAAATAACTAGGTCAAAAGCATGTACAAATACACCAAATTTGCACACAAAGGAAATATGTACCAATAGCATTTACTCGAATACTTATACGTGAATATTGGATGTCTATGCATGATAAAGTTCCCGCTTTACATCAGTTCTCAAATAGCATCTTATATGAATATTCTACATGAGTCTAAAATGTCTATGCATAGTGAAGACTCAACATATACATAAATTCGACACTCCCAAAGTGTCCATCAATTTACTAACAAGTCCTATACATGTGTAAAATACATAAATATGCATATGCCAATAATATGCATGAATATGTCAACATGAGTCTAGAATATCAATGCATGCTCAAGACTCATCCTTTTCACATGATCAGTATCAATCTACAATCACTCAGCACACCCCATGTGCCTGACATAAATTTCCCTAACAATCAATGTACATGCGCTCTCAGGGCCCTAGATACCATGGGTGATCACCTGACTCCGGAGGGACGAATTCATATCCAAGAGCTACCGTTTCAGCGTGCAACATGATCTAATATAACACTATTACAATGCGTAACCCGATCCAATATAATACTATTGCAGCTTGCAACTCGATCCAACATAATACTCAGTAGCTCAGAAGTTAGTTGATGCGAGACTAAATTGCATGGTTTAGCATGTGATATACCTTACATTTTATGAGCATTAACGATAAAATTACACTTGTTATGTGATTAATGGAGTTTATTTTATGTGTAGGTGAATTGGAAATGGAAACGGAGCCAAAGTGATGCAAATACGTCAAAAATACGCAAAAGGAGACGCCCGGGCGATAGCCGGGCGTTTGCCCCCTAAAGCCAGGCCCCCCCTGGCGTTAGGGGGGCCTTTACCCCATAAGGCCAGGCCCCCCTGGCGTTAGGGGGGCGTTAGAGCCCAAACGCCAGGACCCCCCTGGCGTTAGGGGGGC
>ML411835.1:24579-65435 GCA_005239525.1 Nicotiana knightiana | reverse complement strand
CAGATTTATATTTGCAACGCCCGTTTAGTCTTTATAGAAGACATAGTTGAGCGTGATCAGTGGCCCAGTATAAAGCCGATGTCGAGGCAGCGCAGGACCGCCTGAAAGACATTGTCGAATACATGAAGTGGAAGTCGAAGGGAGGCCCTCGAGGAAATTTCATGCTCGTGGTTTTGATTTTTCGACCGAGATTGAAAATGCTAACGGGCTCGAGGACGAGGCCAAGAAGTTGGCGTATCCTGAGGATGAAGAAGACTCTGAGGGTTGGGGCGAATCCGAGGACGGTGAAGGTTTCGACGGCCCCGATGGTGAGGATTAGGCTTCTTAGGTGCCTTGTAATTTTTTGTTTTTTTACTAGCTTTGTATTTTGTTGAGGCCGTTAGGCCTTTGTAAAACTTTTACATGTATATATAAGGCTTTTTCTTCCCTACGGCAATTCTCGATCTTGATTCTCTGTGCTTTTTTCTTTATGATTGTAAGGATTTTGGATGCCTTAGCATGTTATAATTAGGTCTTATTTGGAGGTTCGAACATTGTTCATTTTCGAGACTATCTTTCTTAAGGCTCGTGGGGGGCTCGGTATGACCGGGATCTTTCCCCAAAATACTTAGAATTTTTAGATTACAATTGTCAAGGGTAGCTTTTTGAACCGGTTTAGAAATTTTTAAGGCCTTATGTTTTGGTTACGGGTCTGGGATGTCTCTGAGCCGTTTTAGGACGATTGTAGTCTTTTAAGGCTTGGTATCGCCTAATGGGCTCGTTACCCCAAGTTATCTGGGATTTCCCAAGATAACAGTCCCCGAATGGGGATGGCCATAGACTTTAAGGTTCGGGCACTACCTAATAGGACTTTTGCCCCTGAACTTTTGATAGCCCAGGTCGTCCGAGCTTGTCTTTGGACGACAGTCCCCGAATAGGGATGGCTGTAGCCTTTGAGGTTCGGGCACTGCCTAATAAGCCTTGTGCCCTCGGGCTTCGATAGCCCATACTGTCAGAGCTTGTGTTTGGACGACAGTCCCCGAGTGAGAGTGATATTTTGAACCCAGATAAAGGTAACCCTTGAGCTCGATATCATTAGGGGACCGAATGTAAAAACAAATTTGACAAAAAAATTTTAAGGGACAAGATATTTATCTGCAAGGTAGAAACTTCATTTCATTTATGTGCGTAATATATACAGTTATACCTGTGTACAAGTTTTGTTTCATGGCTTGGGCGATCTATGTGGGCACGATTCATTTGATCATTTGGCCCTTACATTAAATCCTATCGATCGAGCCTAGACTATTCGAACACAAAATTTCTTTCCTTGCAAAAATAATTATCCGAGGGTGATGCCCCTAGTGCTCGAGGGCGATCATAGAGAAGCCTCGAGTACTGTTGTCGTGATCTTCGACACCGGTTCAAAGCCGGTCTTCAATTCTAAGTCAGCATGATTTACTGTTGCCTCGTTAAAAACCTTTCCAGAAAACCCATTTGGAACAAAACCGGTTCAAGGGAAAAAGAGTGCAACGCGTGCTTTCAGGCCTACAAATTGTATCGTTCTTTCACAGTCACCTGCAAGTGTTAGTCCAACATGTAAGTAAATAAAGGAATGAATTGGATTGTACCTTAGCAATAGTATCGCTTCAAGTAAGTTATATTCCAGTAATTCGGTAATTGCTCACCGTTCATTGCTCCAAGTCTGTACGATCCTTTTCCGATGATCTCGATAATTTGATACGGACCTTCCCAGTTCAGCCCTAGCTTCCCTTCGTTCGGGTTCTGGGTGCTTAGTGTGACCTTCCTTAACACTAAGTCCCCGACATTGAAATGTCGAAGATTGGCCCTTCGATTTTAATACATCTCGATCCGCTGTTTTTGGGCGGCCAACTGGATAAGGGCGGCTTCGCGCCTTTTGTCTAACAGATCTAGGCTCGTATTCATAGCATCATCATTTGATTCTTCGGTCACATATCAAAATTTGAGACTCGATTCTCCGACTTTGACCGGTATTAAAGCTTCGGCGCCGTAAACTAACTTGAATGGGGTGACCCCGATACTGGACTTCGAGTTCGTACGGTATGCCCATAGGACTTCGGGCAAGATTTCTTTCCATTTCCCTTTGGGGTCAGCCAACCTCTTTTGAGGTTTTAAAGTATGGTTTTTTTGGTGGACTCCGCTTTCTTGTTCCCACTAGGTTTGTAGGGTGTTGATAGGATTATTTTGATCTTATGGTCTTTGAGAAATTTGCTTATTTTGTTGTCGATGAACTGTTTCCCATTGTTGCACACGATCTCACCCGGCATTCCGAACCAGCATATTATGTGGTCCCAAATGAAGTCGATGACTTCCTTTTCCCTGACTTTATCATATGCCTGGGCTTCCACCCATTTAGAAAAATAGTCAGTCATAAATAATATAAATTGAGCCTTACTGGGTGCCCATGGAAGGTGGCCGACGATGTCCATCCCCTATTTCATGAACGGCCACGGTGACAAGACTGAATGTAGCATCTCCCCGGGTTGATGAATCATTGGATCATGCCTTTGACATTCGTCTCATTTGCGTACGATCTCCTTCGCATCATTTCCATGTCGATCCAGTAGTAGTTGGCTCTGATTATTTTCTGAAATAGTGATTCGTCACCAGAATGATTTTTGCAAGTGCCTTCGCGGACTTTCCTCAGAACATACTCGACATCTGTCGGTCCTAGACATATTGCGAGTGGGCCATCGAACTTTCTTCTGAACAGGGTTCCGTCTTCAGAAAAGTTGAATCAGATTGCCTTCGTACGCAGAGCCCTCGATTCTTTTGGATCCAAGGGCAGTTTTCCGGTTTTCAGGTACTCTACATATTTGTTTCTCCAGTCCCAAGTTAGGCTCGTTGAGTTTATCTCGGCGTTCCCTTCTTCCACTGCCAATCTCACGAGTTGTACGATCGCCCCCGGATTAAACTCACCATCATCGACTGACGACCCCAAGTTAGCAAGGGCATTGGTCTCACTATTTTGATCCCGAGGTACATGTTGTCGAGTCCATTCCTTGAACCTATGTAACGTTACCTGCAACTTATCCAGGTATCTTTGCATTTGTTCCTCTCTAACCTCGAGCGTCCCATTAACATTGTTCACCACACGGAGGGAGTCGCACTTAGCTTGGATCACCTCTGTCCCCAAGCTCTTGGCTAGTTCGAGCCTACAATCATGGCCTCATACTCGGCCTCGTTGTTAGTCAATTTTACACTCCTAATAGATTATCTAACTACATTGCCTGTTGGTGGCTTCAATACAATGCCAAGTCCAGACCCTTTTACATTCGAGGCACCGTCCGTAAAGAGGGTCCAGATCCCCGAAGAAGTCCCCGAGTTCAATAATGACTCTCTTTTGACATCGGGTATTAGGGCCGGCGTAAATTCGGCCACGAACTATGCCAAAATTTGAGATTTAATGGCGGTCCGGGGCCGATATTCGATATCGTACCCGCTGATATCTACGGACTATTTGGCCAACCGCCCTAAGATCTCGGGTTTATGCATTACATTCCTCAATGGGTAAGTAGTCACAACACATATAGGGTGACATTGAAAATACGATTTCAGCTTTCTAGAGGTGCTTCGCAAAGCGAGCGCCAATTTTTCTAGGGGAGGGTATCTAATTTCGGCCTCGCCTAGAGTCCTGCTAAAATAGTAAATTGGAAATTGTGTGTCTTCCTCTTTCCTGATCAGGACTCCACTTACCGCTATCTCGGATACTGCTAAGTACAGGTATAGTTGCTCGTCTATTTTTGGAGTATGAAGTGAGGTGGGCTCGAGAGATACCGCTTGAGTTCCTCCAAGGATCGTTGGAACTTCAGGGTCCATGAGAAGTTATTCTTTTTCTTCAATAGTGAGAAGAACCGGTGGCTCTTGTCGGAAGACCTCGAGATGAATCTCCCTAGGGTGGCTATACGTTTGGTTAACCTTTGAATGGCCTTGACTTTGTCCACAACAGTGATATCTTCGATGGCCTTGATCTAATCGGGATTAATCTCGATTCCCCGGTTGGACACCATGAATCCGAGGAATTTCTCGAACTCGACTCTGAATGCATATTTCTCCACGTTCAGCTTCATATTGTACTTCTTCAATATGCTGAAGACTTATTGAAAATGTTTCAAATGGTCCGATGCTTGCAGGGACTTAACCAACATATCTTCACTGTAAACCTCCATCGATTTTCCTTCTTATTTTTTGAACATCCGATTTACTAGGTGTTGGTAAGTGGCACCGGCATTTTTTAGTTCCAATGGCATCACGTTATAGCAGTAGGTGTCGTACTTAGTTGTGAAGGAAGCTTTTTCCTTGATCGTCCGGGTTTATTCGTATTTGGTTATACCCGGAGTAGACATCGAGAAAATTGAGGATCTCGTGGCCGGCCATTGCATCGATCATGTGATCGATGTTGGGCATAGGTAAGGAGTCCTTGGGACATGCCTTATTCAAATCTTTATAGTTTACACACATTCTTAATTTATTCCCCTTTTTAGGGACTACCACTACATTTTCTAACCAATCTGGGTATTTAACCTCCCGAATGGACCCTATTTTAAGGAGTTTAGATACCTCATCTTTGATGAACGCATGTTTGACTTCGGATAGAGGCCTCCTATTTTGTTTGACCGTATGGAACGTTAGATCCAGGATCAGCTTGTGAGTGGTTATTTTCGAGGGGATCCCTGTCATATTAAGGTGGGACCAAGTAAAACAATTTATGTTAGCTATAAGGAATTGAATGAGTTTTTTTCTGAGCTCGGGGCTCAGCCCCGTGCCCAGGTATACCTTTTGATCGGGAAAGTGCTCGATCAGTACGACTTGCTCCAGTTCTTCGATTATCGATTTGGTAGCGTCGGAATCATTGGGGGATCTGAAAGACCTAGGAACTCTGTAATCATCATCCTCTTGTATCCTCTGCTTCTCCGATCCTGTCGAGGCCGGTATCAGTAATTCCTATTTGGCCTTATCTATTGGCCATCAGGTTCGGACACACCAATGTTGAAAGTGCAGATACCGGGATCTCCTCGTCGATCGCGAACATTTCCTTGACGGTCGGTTGCTCTCCGTAAAGTGTTTCGATTCCTCCAGGTGTTGAGAATTTCAGCACCTAGTGCAGTGTTGAGGGTATTTCCCTCATGTTGTAAATCCATGGTCTCCCAAACAAAGCATTGTACCTCATGTCCCCTTCAATCATGCAGAACTTCATTTCTTGAATGGTCCCGGCGGTATTACCGGTAATGTTATCTCCCCTTTGGTGGTCTCGTGTTCCATGTGGAATCTGTTTAGAACCCTAACTGCAGGCATGATTTGGTCTTGCAAACCTAGTTATTCTACGACTCTCGATATAATGATATAGGTCGAGCTACCTGGATCAATCAATACATTCTTAACTCAATATTTATTTATGAGTACAAACATTACAAATGCATCATTGTGGGGTTGCACGATCCCTTCAGCTTCCTCGTCGTTGAAAGACAAGGTTCTCCGGCATATAAGCCAGAGTCTGTTTTTCCCTTATAATGGAGACTTTGGTGCGTTTCAACATCGGCCCCTGGGGAATGTCGACCCCGCCGATGATCATGTTAATGATGTTCTGAGGTTCCTCCTACTTGGTCTGTTTATTAGAATATCTATTACTGAAATGATTCTTGGCTCAGTCGCTCAAGAACTCTCGGAGATGTCCGTTATTGAACAGTCGGGCTACTTCCTCTCTTAGTTGTCTTCAATCCTCTGTTCTGTGGCCGTGAGTTCCATGATATTTGAACATTAGGTTAGGATCCCTTTGAATTGGGTCTGACTGTAGAGGTCGAGGCCATTTGGTGTCTTTGATGTGTTGATAAGTGATGATTTTGACTACTTGTTAGCACCTTTTAGCTTTTGCTTTAGTCTAAAAGCGTTGAATTGTGTTCCCGAAACAGATGAAATGTGCAAAATTGCAGGAATGTTGAAAGTTGGACTCCCGAGATGAAATTCGACTCAAAAAGGAGTAGTCAAAACACAAGGCAACAAAAGACACCAGAGCTCACAAAGTGCGGACCGCAGAATTCCGTCTGCGGCCACAAACAATGAAGAAAATCCCAGCAGGCTTTCTAGAAAATTGCGGACTGCACAGGAATTGTGCGGCCGAAAATGAAGAGTTAGGGATCAACTTCAGAGGGTTTGAAAATTTTCAAAGTCCAAGTCCCTCAGAATTGCGGACCGCACAAGAAGAGTGTGGCCGCAGACGAAGTTCCTTGCGGCAGCACAAGTAAATATGAGAACCGCAGAAGACCAAGTTGTGGCCACAGTAATAAATCTGCGGACTGCAAAAACATTGCCTTAGGGCCGCAGTTAAGAATTGTGCGGACACATAATCCCAGCTCCTGTAAGATGAAGAATTCTGTGGAGCGCACATGAAATTGTGCGGCAGCAGAACCTCCCGAAGGGCATTTTTGTCTGAAATTTTCAGCCTTGTATAAATAGACGAGTTCAACAAAATTAAGTCAGGTTTTGACATCAGCAAGTCCTGTAGCCCTTTTTATTTGACTCTTTTAGAAGTTTTTTATATTTTGGAGTATTTTAACATAAATTTTATCATTTTGACATTATATTATGAGTTTAATTAGTATTTCTTCTTCAATTTCTTCAATTTCAAGCATGAGTAGCTAGATTTTTACTAGGGTTGTGACCCAACCCTAGTGTGTAAACATCTTGGGCATCTAATTTAGTGCTTGTTTCTGAGAGGGTGTTTATTATTTAGCCTTGTTCATGATTTAATTTGTGGAATTAATGGTTGTAAATATTGATTCATGACTATTTGACTTAGTCTCTACTTGAGAAATAGAGACTTAGTCTAGGAAAAATTGGCTCACAAAAATTGGGTCAATCGAGAGATTGATTAACCCAATTAGAGGGTTCAACCTAGAGATAGTAATAACCTGACTTGAGCTTTTATGAACCGTTTTGTGTGATACCAATTTGGACTTGAGAAAGCCGAATTGGGCATACCACTCTCTGACCAAGAGGTATTGAGTGGGTAATTGAGAGTTCATAGCTATGATACACCCCGATCAATAAAACAAGCATTAAGTTTTATATCCCATTAGGCAAACACCTAGGTGATGGTCATAGCTCTAGGTTTTTTACAAACTTTAAAAACAAAAAAAACAATTATCCTATTTTTTTTCTCTATTTTGCAATCTTAGTTTTAAAATAGAAAAATAAACAAAACCAATTTGTGGAAGTATAAATTAAGATAGTTCAAACTCACGTACTAGAATATATACTCCTAACTCCCATATAACTCCCTGTGGATTTGATCCCGACTCTTTGTTGGGTTACTATTATTGCAATCGACCGTTTCATATCCTTGTTTTGAGGTGTGATTTGGACGAGATAAATTTTTGGCGCCGTTGCCGGGATCTAAAAATGGTGTTATCTATATATTTAGGTATGTTTTAGGAATATCTTCTTTTCCTTCCTTGTTACTAACGTGTTGAGAAATTGTAGGTGCAATCATGGCAAACAATGAGCTTGGAAACATTGCTTCAGGGGGTGTGGATGTTGAGGATGATCAAATGGATGAAGTTCCTCTGGAACCTCAAGCCAATAGACGAGGCCGAGTTCCTCATGACAATGCACCCATTTCACCCCCACCTCCACCACGTGCGGCTCCACACCGGGTGTTGCCGAATGAAGGGTATGTAAGTTCAATAGTCCCTCCTCGCATTAGGGCGGGCAACTTTCAAATAACCAACGTGATTCTCACTTTGCTCGAGCAACAAGGGTTCTTCACCGGTGCTCCAAGGCAAAATGCATACAAACATTTGAAGGGGTTCGTGGATACGCCTTGGGGGAGTAAACAAACAAATATCTCCGAGGATGCTTTGAGGCTAAGGATTTTTTCGTTCTCACTATGGGGGAAAGCTTTAGATTGGTTGGAACGTTTCCCAAACCATTCCATTAATAATTGGGATGAATTGGTGGAGAAATTTATTTCTAAGTACTTCTCTCCTTGGCACATGGCTATACTTCAGGATGAAATTATAGCATTCAAGCAAGAGCCCAATGAACCACTAGACGAGATATGGGAACGATATAGAACAATGGTTAAGGAGTGTCCCAACAACGATATGACAGAGAACATGATTCAACAAACTTTCTATAGGGGGATCAATACAACCAACCAATGGGTAGTGAATCAACTTGCTAGTGGGAACTTCATGACTACGCCTTATGAGGAGGTATGTGATATCTTGGATGAAATGGTGGATACCTCATTGGCGTAGAAATCCCGGGCTAATGTTCCACAAGGTGATCCCAATGTGATTCTCCTTCACAAAGAGTTGCATGACCATGGGCAAGCCATAGCCAAATTGACTACCACCATGAACCAATTGGCAAAGTCTCAACTTCAACAAGTGCAAAACCCGAGGCAAGTCAATGCAATGGAGGGAGTAAGCATGATGGTGAACAAAGAGAGAACAAGGGGTCCACAAGTGAAACAAAGAGTAAACAATTTTGTGAAATATGACAGTGGATTTGATCAAGATGACACTTATAATGACCAAGAAGAAGAGTTCCAATATGTGAACAACTTTCAAGGGCAAGGAAACAACTTCCAATTCCCTAGCCAACAACAATGGAGACCTCAAAACAATCAAGGAAATTGGAATTCTCACAAGCAAGGTAATTGGAGTGGTGGAAACAATCAAAGAAATTGAAATAACAACAATAATCAAGGAAATTGGAGCGGCGGCAACAATCAATTGAATTGGCATAACAATAATAACCAAGGCAATTGGGAAGGCAACAATCAAGGCGGTTGGAGTAACAATCAAGGAAATTGAGGGTCGGGTTTTTAATGGCCCCCAATGTATCAACAACTGAGAAACCCGCCTCCGTATCCTTCCCATGGTCCTAGTTCTTCCAACAATGAAATGGGCGTAATGAAAACATATTCAAGAAAATGATGGAGAAGAATGTTGATTTAGATGCCCAACTTGCTGCACACAACACATCAATCTGTAACTTAGAAGTGCAAATGGGAAAATCTCTAAAGCTCTAAATTCTTGTCCTAGGAGGCACTACCAAGTGACAGGGTGGCGAACCCAAAGGGTGGAAACAACACGGATCATGCCATGGCAATTACTACAAGAAGTGGAAGAGGTGGGAATGCACCCACCCCAAGTCAAAGGCAACTTGTGGATGATGAGCAAGTGGTACAAGAAGAAGATATCCTGAACAATGGGGTGCAATCAAATGATGAAGTGTGGATTGATATTGATGACAATGTGGAAGATACTAAAGATGACGTGAATTCGTCTGGGGATCATGTTATTGACATACTGGAACTGATGGTGAAAAGGGATAAGGCATCATTGCCTAAGCTTCCTCCTCCATATCCTCAGAGGCTTGCCAAGAAAATGGTGGGAATCAATTCAAAAATTTAATTGACATGATGAAAAGTCTCTCGATCAATGTACCATTAGTTGAAGCTTTGGAAGAAATGCTCGGTTATGCAAAGTTTATAAAGGATTTGGGGACAAAGAAGCGGTTGATGAATTTTGAAACTATCAAAGTCACTCATCAAGTGAGTGAAATTGTGCATTCGATGGCTTCTAAATTGGAAGATCATGATGCTTTCACAATCCCTTGTACCATTGGAAGTGCCGAGTTTGCTAAAGCTCTTTGCGATCTTAGGGAGAGTATCAATTTGATGCCCTATTTGATGTTCAAAACTTTGGGAATTAGGCAAACAAGACCCACATCTATAAGATTACAAATGACCGATTATACCATGAAGAGACCGTTGAGAATGATTGAAGATGTATTGATTCGTGTTGATAAGTTCATTCTTCCGGCGGATTTTGTCATTCTTGATTGTAAAGTAGACTATGAGGTGCCGATTATTCTTGGAAGACCTTTCCTTGATACAAGGAAGGCTCTTGTTGTAGAAGACGGAGAACTCACTTTCCGAGTGGGTGATGAACATGTGGTATCCACGTGTGCAAATCTATGCGGCAACCAAATAGCAATGAAGTGTGTTCTTTCATGGACTTGGTGGCCGATGTGATTGTTCATGACACAAGTGCCACGATTAATATGAGTGATATGCTGGAGGTTGTCTTGTTCAATTTTGATGATGATGAGATGGATAGCTTAATGGAATGTGTGAACTCTTTGCAAGGAATGGGGTCGTACAACTATGCACCCCGGAAACTTTCCTTGGATATTGAAAATAGGAAAACTCCTCCTACCAAGCCTTCAATTGAAGAGCCTCCTACCTTGGAGTTGAATCCATTGCCTCTACATCTTCAGTATGAATTTCTTGGCCCTTGTTCTACTTTACCAGTTATTCTTTCCTATTGTTTTACTAACGTGCAAGTTGACTCTACATTGGCGGTGCTACACAAGAGGAAGAAGGCTATTGGGTGTACTTTGGAGGATATTCAAGGAATAAGCCCCCACAAGATTAATTTGGAGGAAGATGCCAAACCATATGTTGAACATCAAAAGAGACTCAATGAGTCTATGTAAGACGTGGTCAAAAAGGAGATATCAAGTGGTTGGATGTCGGGGTTTTCTACCCTGTTTCCGATAGTTCGTGGACTTCTCCGGTTCAATGTGTCCCAAAGAAGGGGGCATGACGGTGGTCACCAATGACAAGAATGAGTGGATTCCTACAAAAATGCCGACCGGGTGGGGAGTGTGTATGGACTATCGCAAGCTAAACAAAGTCACAAGGAATGATCATTTTCCACTTCCCTTCCTTGACCAAATGCTTGATAGGTTGGCCGGCCGTGCTTTCTATTACATTCTAGATGGATATTCGGGCTACAACCAAATATTTATTGCTCCGGAGGATCAAGATAAAACAGCTTTTACATGTCCCTATGGTACTTTTGCGTTCAAGCGGATTCCATTTGGTCTATGTAATGCACCGACGACTTTTCAAAGGCGTATGATGGTGATCTTTACGGATATGGTGTGGGACTGTCTTGAAGTTTTCATGGATGACTTCTCGGTGGTCGGGGATTCTTTTGATGATTGCTTGGAAAATTTGGATAGAGTATTGGCAAGGTGTGAAGAAACGAACTTGGTGTTGAATTGGGAGAAGTGTCATTAAATGGTCGAGGAAGGCATTGTCCTTGGCCACAAGATCGCAAAGAATGGCATAGAAATCGACAAGGCAAAGATTGAGGTGATTTCCAAACTTCCATCTCCGACTTCAGTGAAAGGCGTGCGGAGTTCCTTAGGTCACGCGGGTTTTACCGACGCTTCATCAAGAATTTCTCTAAGTGGTTAACCCGTTGTGCAAGCTCTTAGAGAAATATGCTAAGTTTCACTTCAATGATGATTGCATGAGAGATTTTGAATTGCTAAAGTTCAAGTTGACCACCACTCCCATTATCGTAGCTCCTAATTAGAGTATCCTTTTTGAGCTCATGTGCGATGCTAGTGACGTAGCGGTTAAGGATATTTTGGGGAAACGCATCAACAAAAAATTCCATCCGGTCTAGTATGCTAGTAAGACCATGAATAGTGCCCAATTCAACTACACCGTTATGGAGAAAGAGCTCCTTGCCATTGGGTTTGCAATTGAGAAGTTCCACCCATACTTGATGGGTGCAAAGATTATTGTTCACACAGATCATTCGGCACTTCGCTATCTTATGAGCAATAAAGATTTAAAATCTCGGTTGATGAGATAGGTGCTATTATTGCAAGAGTTTGATATTGACATCCAAGATCGAAAAGGGAGTGAAAATCAAATGTCGAAACACTTGTCTCATTTGGAGGAGGAGGGGAGGCCGCGTGACGTCCTTGAAATCAATGACTCCTTCCCCGATGATCAACTCTTGGCTATTTCAATGAAGGAGGTACCATGGTTCACGGATCTAGAAAACTTCCTTGTGTGCGAAATCATCCCGGATGAGTTCTCTTCAAATCAAAGGAAGAAGCTCAAACGGGATTTTCAATATTATTATTGGGATGAGCCATACCTTTTCCAGATTTGCACGGACAGGGTAATTAGAAGATGTGCACCAGAAGAAGAGCAAAGTCATTATTGGGGCTTGCCATTCTTTGTCTTATGGTGGTCACCATGACGGAGCAAGAACGGTGTCCAAAGTGCTAAGTTGCGGTTTCTATTGACCCACTCTTTACAAATATGCAAGTGATATGGTGAAAAGTTGTGATGAATGTCAACGGGCCGGTGGAATCTCAAAGAAGAATGAAATGCCTCTCACCACCATTTTGGAGATTGATATCTTTGATGTGTGGGGTATTGACTTCATGCGTCCTTTTGTGAGTTCTTGTGGAAACACCTACATCTTGGTCGCGATTGATTATGTGTCTAGTTGAGGCCATTGCTCTACCCAACAATGAAGCGAGAAGTATGATGGTGTTCTTGAAGACGAATATTTTCACAAGGTTTGGTACTCCGCGGGCTATCATATGTGATGGGGGTCGCATTTTTTCTACAAGACTTTTGACACTTTATTTAGCAAATATGGTGTTACTCATAAATTTACGACTGCCTATCATCCACAAGCTAGCGCTCAAGTGGCAGTCTCCAACCGGGAGAAAAAGAGTATCTTGTCCAAAACAGTGAATGCTAACCGGACGGATTAGTCAAAGAAGCTTGATGATGCATTATAGGCTTACCGGTATACTTTCAAAACTCTTATCGGAATGTCTCCATACCGGTTGGTGTTCGGAAAATCTTGTCATCTTTCGGTGAAACCTGAGCACAAAGCCATGCGGGCTCTAAAGAAGTTGAATCTTCACTAAGATGCAGTCACTAACATAAGGGTTGAACATTTGAATGAATTGGATGAGTTCTGGTACCACCCCTATGCAAGTTCGTCCTTGTACAAAAAGAAGATGTAGTACCTTCATGGAAAATACATTTGGTACAAAGAGTTCAAGGTGGACGATCTTGTTTTGTTGTTCAACTCACGGTTGAGGATGTTTCCCCGAAAGCTGAAATCTAAATGGAGTGGTCCTTTGAAATTGTGGGTGTGACACTTTTTGGTGCATTGGACTTGAAGAGAAAAATAGTGAGTTATTCCGAGTCAATGGTCACCAGGTGAGCACTATTTGGGAAAGGTTGGTGATGTCCACGTTGAGGCGGAGATTCATTTCAAATGATGGTAATCTGCGTTGTACCGCGATGTCAAATCAAGCGCTTCTTGGGAGGCAACCCATGTTTCTTTTTCTTTTCTTTTCTTCTTTTGTAGTTAGGTGTTATTTTTATGCTAACTGGATTTGAAGTGTGTTGCAGGGATGAGTTTACTTTACAGGAATTGTGCTCAAAAAAATTTTCATGTGTGGTAAGAAATGTGGACCGCAATTGTATTGTGCAGACCGCACAATTATAGTTGCTACAGCAAAAGGTGATCTGCGGCCGCACAAATACATTGTGGACCGCACAGCTTAAAGGTGAAAAATGATAACTCTCTGAAGTTGGTCCGTCAGAAAAATGGCCAATCGGCGGCCACAACACATATTATGCAATCCGCAACAAAATTTGCATCCGCACACCTTATTCTACGGACTGCAAAACACCAAGGCAACTGGCCCCTCAGCTAACAGAGTGCATACTGCAATTGGAATTTTGCGGTCGCATTCAAGTCCCCTTCACTTGTCATACATCATGCACTATAAATAGAAGAGGCTAGGGCATTGTTCCCTTTTTCCCTCTCTGAGCTCACAAATTGCACTAAGTTGAAATTTCTTGTTAAATTATCTGCTCACAAGCCTAGAAACTATTGATCACTCATCTGTTGCATTCATTCATATCTAGTATGCATCATCATCTTGATTAATTTCTTTTTCTTTTAAGATTTTAGTGAAATTTTGGATCATTTGTCTGCTTGAAGTTATTTAAACAACCATGTGGGTTAAATATGTAGTGGGTAGACTGGAATTTCTCTAAGGGGAGTGGTTAATTGATTTTCATGCTTAGATGTTGTTTCCATGTCAAATTTGTGCAAAAACTTCAAGCCCTAGGTGAAAATCGACCATCTGTTTGTAATTGTTGTAACCTGCGGCCGCACAAGAAATTGTGCAGTCCGCATAAGTTAAAGTATAGGGCATTATAGTAAGGCATGGTTCTGCGGCCGCAATTAAAAATGAGCATATCGTAGAAATTCCATTGCGGCCGTAGAACAGATTAATCCCTGTGATTAGAGAGTTATCATTTTGGTGACTCACAAGTGCGGCCGCTAAGCAAATTGTGCAGACCGCAATTGCGGCCGTAAAACAACCAATTCTCTGTCATCAGAGAGTTGACATATTGGTGACATATGAGTTGCGACCGCAATAAGAAAAGTGTGGACCGTAATCCATTTCTGCGGCCGCAATACAAAATTGTATTGTCTGCAATCCCCATTCTGCGGTCGTAATGACAATTCTACGGACTGCAATTCCCTACCATACAAGCATGATTCTGCTGTGTTTTTTACTGTATCCACTGGTGTTATCCTTACATTCATTCTTTGTTTGAACTTGAATTGCAACTAAAAATCGCCTTTGGTTGGTACATAAGATGGTTCGATCTAGAGGTAGAGGTGACACTTCAAAAGGAATGGGTGACCCTTCTCGGGGACGAGGGAAGAGACCCTTGCCTAGTGCCCAACAACCTGAAAGCAGAAAGAAGTTTGCAGTCAGCAGAGGGAGAGGTGCAGACCTCTCGGAGACCAGTTCTTATCTCCCGTCTAGGGACGTCTCCGAGGGCAACTCAGCCTCAGTTCATGAGAAGCCGACTGCACAATCAAGGCCACCAGAGAGATATCAGCTCAGGGATGAGCCACCATCATCACATAGCACCTCCGAGGGTTCGGAGAGTGGCAGTCAGGCTTCTAAGCCTTCCACTACACATGTCCCCCAGGCTCTAGAGACATCAGTTCAGGACATCCCAGATGATGGTCGGGAGGGGGGAGATGCTACAGTTGTCGACCTTGAGCGGTCGAAGAAGAAAGAGGTGTGGGAGGACCGGTTTGTCAGGTCGGCTGCCTTTTCTAGCTTCTGTGAGTGGTGGTCAGTAAGTTCGCTCACTCTTGAGTGACGGTTCCAATTGAAAGATCAAGAAAAGTACAACCCTGCAGTCTTGAGGCAGTTCTGAGAGCGCAAGGGATGGATGTGGTTCACCCAGAGCGTGGTGGATGCGAAGGAGTATCTTGTCCGGGAGTTCTACGCCAATGTGGCGCATATCATAAAAGGGATAAAGGTAACTAAAGTATTTGGAGAAGTTTGCACTTGGGGATGCAGCTCGCTCATGGCTACCTGAGATTCTAGTAGCTCCTGGGCCACCACAACTATGGATTGAAACAGAGGTGTCTATTCACATAAACACTCTGAGTGTCGAGGCAAAGGGGTGGCAGACCTTTGTATGCAGCCGACTAGACCCGTGTTAGAATGAGACACATTTTCCGATCTCACGAGTTGTTCTAGTCGCCTCCATCATGGCTGGGTACCGGATCAATGTGGGTGTCGTGATGTCGGCCAACATCTCTGTGGTCGCGCAAGCTGACACCTCTTACCCGTATCCCAACACCATTACAGAGTATCTTGCGGATGCAAAGGTGGAGCCGCGAGATTTTGATACGAAGGTGCAGGCGAAGAAGCCCTTCTCAAGGTACTCATTGATGGATTCACACAACCCTAAGAGAAAGGGTCAGTTGTCTACCACCATAGGCCAATCTGATGAGCCATCGGCGGTAGCTCCAGAGGCAATTGACATTCCATCCACTTCAGCCGAGCCTTCAGCTAGTGCAGTAGCTATGCCTCGACCTCCAGCCTCAGTGCCTTTAACAGCCCCTATTACAGGTTCCACCTCGGCTTTGAAGTCGGTGCCGATGCCTACTCCAAATCTGCTATGCCTCCACCTCGGCTTTCTGTGAGTCTCCTAGACATTGGCAAGCCTCAACAACTAGATGCAGACAGCTACTCCAAATTTTTCTAACATATTGTTGCAGCATAGTCCTCCATTCTGTCAAATCAGATGCCCCCAACAGTGGAAGAAACGTTGAAGAAGATCCAATAGAACTAGAACACGATTACGGCTACATTGGTGCAACATAGGTCGATGATAAAAGAGTTGGGCAAGGAAGTTAAAAGATGAGAAATTCCTAGTCCTCCAAGAAGTCAGTGGACAAGAACTAGAGACAGGTTACCCAGCTTGCGGCAGCCGGAGACATTCCCTTTAACATGTTGATTGACCCACACCATCCAGGCCCAGATCCTACAGTATATACAGCATCAGCTGACCAGTCTGAGGAGCCAGACCTTGTTGCTGACACTACCAAGGTAGTACGATGGATGTTCACCAACCTAGTCACTCCTGGAGTTGAGGATGATGAGATCCAGTTGGATGAGACTTATGTCGGTGACACTACTGTGGACACAGAGATGACCAAGGAGCCATATGGAGTTTTCATCACTCATACCCTTCCTTTACTCTTATTTTGTTAAGCATTGGGGACAATGCTTATTTTTATTCGGGGGGTGGAGTTTATTTGATCTGTTTTGATGATTCTGAGATAATTGGTTTGTAATAACTGACAATGTTTTCTTCTATTTCCTTATTATGTATATATTCTCTCTTTTCTTCTCTCATTATGTATATTATTATTGCTTTCGATAGTTTTTGCTTGTAACATATTTATGTTTGTTTCTCTTACTAGTTAGTGTTTAATTTAGTAGCTTCTTTTCTATTTAAGTAACTTCTTTTCTATTTAGTAACTTCTTTTTATGTTTGAGTGGATAATAACCCTTTGGTTTTATTAATGTCACGGTTCTTTCCAATAGTAGTTTTTGTGTAAACTGGATGACTCTTCCCAACGATGGATGGCGTGACAACCTTCTTGAGGGACTAAGTCCGTTTTTGGTGTTTAGGTAATAATAGTAGTAATAATGAATAAAAAGACCTAATTAAGGCATGCTCGAAGAGTCAAACATACTTCACTTGGTACCAACACACTTAACTACATGTTTATGGTTAGAAACAAGGTTTTTGAAAGAAATAGCTCTAGTTAGTGACTTTGTGACTCTTGTGTTGACTTAGTCAATCATCGAGTGGTTTAATTGGACCATAGTGACTTTCAATAATGAATGTTGTCGTTGTGGGCCCTCAACTCTATCATATTTAACAACCCATTTGTGTGAGGGGTGAGATGTTTTGTTGCTAGTCCAAGTACCCGTGTGAATGGTCTAGAACTTGCCCCGAGTGTGTTTCAAGGCGAAATCTTAAGTTTTGCTTGACTTGATAAGTGATTGTGGGCTTTCCTTGACCCGCTTGAATTTTTCCATTTTCCACCAATGTTGTTATCCCTAGTCAACCCATTTGAGTCTCGAGCCTTTATCATTTGATAACCATGTTACAAGTTTTTACCCGTTTTGTCGTGACCCTCTCTTGGCACCCGAGCTTTCCCGAACACTTTTTGGATTGAGTGCCAAAATTCTTAAGTGAGATAGGCAAAATGGATAGTAGAGGAGGAGGAGTTTGGGATCCACAATTACCTATATGAGAGAACGAGTTTCCTTGATGAATAAAGTCATCTCTTGATGCTCAAGTGTCACATTAGAACTATATGTGCATAAAAGTTTAACTTGTCGCCTTGTTGATAATACATAAGTAGTGTGGGTAATTGTTGGTCCCAATTGTTGTGTGAATGGCCCACCTTTTATTGTCGGGAATGGCCCTTATCTTGTGGAGGTGGGAACTATTTTATTTTCTTGAAGACAAGCAAAAACTTAAGTTTGGGGGAGTTGATAAGTGGGGATTTTGACTACTTGTTAGCACCTTTTAGCTTTTGTTTTAGTCTAAATAATTGTGTTCCTGAAACTGATGAAATTTGTAAAATTATAGGAATGTTGGAAGTCGGACTCCCGAGATGAAATCTGACTCAAAAAGGAGTAATCAAAACACAAGGCCACAAAAGGCACTAGAGCTCAAAAAGTGTGGACCGCAGAATTCCATCTGCGGCGGCAAACAATGAAGAAAATCCTAACAGGCATTCTAGCAAATTGTGGACCACATAGGAATTGTGCGGCCGCAAATGAAGAGTTGGAGATCAACTTCAGAGGGTGTGCGAATTTCAAAGTCCAAGTCCCTCAAAATTTCGAACCGCACAAGAATAGAAGAAGTGCCTTGCAACCGCAGAAGTAAAGATGCGGACCGCAGAAGATCAGGTTGCAGCCGCGATAATAAATCTGCGAATCGCAGAAACATTGCCTTGCGGACGCAATTGAGAATTGTACGGCTGCAGAATCCCAGCTCCTACAAGATGAAGAATTCTGCGGACCGCACATGGCAGCCGCACAACCTCCCGGAGGGTATTTTTGTCTGAAATTTCTAGCCTTGTATAAATAGACGATTTTCACAAAATTAGGCCAATTTTTGACATCAGCAAGTCCTGTAGCCGTTTTTCTTTGCCTCTTTTAGAAGTTTTCTATATTTTGGAGTATTTTAACATAGATTTTATAATTTTAACATTACAATATGAGATTAATTAGTATTGCTTCAATTGCAAGCATGAGTAGCTAGATTTTTATTAAGGTTGTGACCCAACCCTAGTGTGTAAACCTCATGGGTATATTATTTAGTGCTTGTTTATGATGGGGTGTTTATTTAGACTTGTTCATGCTTTAATTTGTGGAGTTAATGGTTACAAACATTAGTTCATGCCTATTTGACTTAGTCTCTACTTGAGAAAGAGAGACTTAGTCTAGGAAAACTTGGCTAACAAGAAATTGGGTCAATCGAGAGATTGATTAACCCAATTAGAGGGTTCAACCTAGAGATAGTAATAACCTGACTTGAGCTTTTATCAATTGTTTTGTGTGATACCCATTTGGACATGAGAAATCCAAATTGGGCAAAACCACTCTCTGACCGAGAGGTATTGAGTGGGTAATTAAGAGATGATATCTATGATACACCCCGATCAACAAAACAAGCATTAAGGTTTATATCTCATTAGTCAAACACCTAGGTGATGGTCATAGCCCTAGGTTTTTTACAAAATTGAAAAATAACAAAACGATTATCCTAGTTTTATTTCTCTTTTTTCAATCTTAGTTTTAAAATAGAAATAGAAACAAAACTAATTTGTGGAAGTGTAAATTAAGATAGTTCAAACTCACGTACTAGAATATGTACTCCTAACTCCCATATAGCTCCTTATGGATTTGATTCCGACTCTTTGTTGGGTCACTATTATTGCAAACGACCATTTCATATCCTTGTTTTGAAGTATGATTTGGACGAGATCATGCGTTCGATGGCGGATACTATGGCGGCATCGTCGATATTGAAGTTGTACTTTGATAATCTTGCTGCTTCTTTAGGCCTGATGGGCCTGTCAAAAATATTTTTTCTCATGAGTCCCTGGTTGTTTTTACCTCGATCACTTCTCCTTTCATTTCTCACTAGGTTTTGCCCAGACCCATTGCTTCTTCGGTCTCTAATGTACGGCATATACCTATCCTTATTTGATATCGGTTCACGGTCTACGTTTTTCTTGACTCTATTGATGGTTCTGACGAGATAAATAGACCCGGAAGGGGCCCCAAGTTGATCTTCATCGACCCTGATTTTTGACTGATATCGATTGTGGACATCGGCCCAAGTAACGTCCGGATATTCTACCAAGTTTTGTTTTAACTGTTGTGAAGCCAACGAGCTTCGAGTATTGAGTCCTTAGGTGAAGGCCTGAACGGCCCAATCATCAGCGACCGGGGGCAGGTCCAACTGTTGCATTTGAAACTGGGACACGAATTCTCTGAGCATCTCATTATCCTTCTAGTTTACTTTAAAAAGATCTAACTTCCTGGTCTCGACCTTGATAGCCCCGGCGTGTACTTTTACGAAGGAATCTGCAAGCATAGCAAACGAATCAATAGAATTAGGAGGTAGGTTTTAATACCATATCATATCTCCCTTTGACAGAGTTTCCCCGAACATCTTCAGCAGCACAGACTCGATCTCATCGTCCTCCAATTCGTTCCCTTTGATGGAGCACGTATAAGAGGTCACATGCTCATTTGGGTCGGTCATTCCGTTGTACTTAGGAATATCGGGCATGCGGAAATTCTTAGGGATCGGCTTCGGATTACCGCTCGAAGGAAAGGGGTTTTGAACAAACCTCTTGCAATCCAGGCCTTTTAATAGCGGCGGTGCTCCTGGGATCTGGTCGACCCTGGAATTGTAGGTTTCCATCTTCTTGTCATTGGCCTCGATTTTCTTCTCTTCTGATTCTACCCATTTTGTCAGCTCCTCGAGCATCTTTATGATCTCGGGGTTGGTCTGCGATTCATTTTCATTCGATATCTCTGCGACCGGTTCATCTCTGTGGGTGACTTCTCGAGATGGCTTGGGCTTAATTCTGCTCGGTGTGCGGCTTTGGTTCTGCAACTGGCCTATCGCTGCATGTTGAGCCTGTAAAATTTTGAAGATCACCCGTAAATTGACCCCGTCCCCTCCAATATATTATGTATTATGGGTTGTCTATCAAGCTCCACCATGGACTCTATTCTCGGGGTCGGTAGGCAGATTCGCGTTGATGGCCACATGCGAATTAGCGTCAATCAGGTCCGCGGCCAGAATTCCGATGGGATCAATAAGTGGTACCTCACCACTGGGTACTATATTATTATTCTCGCCGTTATGGACCGACTCTGCATCAACATTTAGAGGGGTTGACTGCGAGTTTGACATTTTGAGCTTTGGCATGAAATTAGAGACACTTCAAGAACAGGTGTAAAATAGGGTGTGTTACAGAAGTTTGTATCAAATAGCCACTATTATCCTTAGACCCATGGTGGGCGCCAAACTGTTTACCCTCAAAATCGGATAATAATTGAATTTGTAAGTGATTTTAAGGATATGCGGATTTATTTGATACAAAGCGATAAATAAAGTCAAATTGAATAAATAAAGATAAAGTAGATTCAAACCACGCGACGAAAATAGTTCAAGCCTTAATGAAATATTTGTCCTCGATTCAGACTCGCTATAGTCAGCACTGACGAACAAGAGCAAAAAAGCTAATAACAGAGAAAATAGTAGTGTATTGTTTTGGAATGCATGTTACAATGTCTTTCATAAATTATCAGACCCCCTTTATATAGTAAGGGAGTCATACTCTAGGTACAACTCTATAAAAGGTAAAGAAATTCCTTGATTTACTGATTTCCGGTCCTTCATTGATACGTGCTGAGATTTACGTCGTAATATCCGACCGGCCACGGATATTACAGCTTTCTGTTGGTCGTGCTTGATTTCCCGACAGTATTCTTCAAAGTTGTTCAAATCTAGGACCGATTACGAATCGTGACCCCGAAATTCTCGAGGTCGGGTGTCATGCAGACGAATTCTGACTCAATGAGACTGACCCCTCGACTTTGGTCCTACGTTATCATATCTCAAGTTGGGCTTATTTTGGCAGAGACCGGGATGTACCATGTGCCTGATTTTACCCGTATACAATTTGGTTTGCTTGTGACCAATTTTACTCTAGAATGAGTATATTTCTCATAATTTCTCTTGATATCTCTCATATTTCAGGACGACAAAATTGTGATTGCCTCAAGGTAAGATCACTCAAGTATGTTAATCAAAGGCTTATACAGGAGTTTTTGTAAGTAGTGTCGTTATTAAAAAATAAATATTGTAACGATATGAAAAATAAAAAGTTGAAAAGAGTAACACCAGCAAATCTGGCCACTTAGAAGTTGTAAATAACAGAGAAAAGATGAGTAAGTTTTTTTTATCAAAATATGATTCTAAGTCCATTTAAGTTAAACTACAATAACTACATGTTCATATTTGTTAAGTTTTTACCGCTTTGATGCTTAGAGGACATAGTTCGATCCCTATGTAATCTAAATTTTAACTAAAAATACTTTTAAAATGTGCAAAAATTCAAGGAGTGGTTTCGATCCTCTAACCCCTTGGCTGAAAATGGATGTGTTGCCCGCTAGACCAAGTAATATTTCTCACCAAAAGGTGTCATTTTATTTATATATCAGTTTTTTGGAACACTGTTTATATGTGCATGTGGTATCATTTTCCGGCGAAGCAGTGTCGGATGACACCGTTTCGACTAACGTGCGTCCGCCCCTGATGTTAATCATTAGTATTCTCTTTCTTGATATGGTGCTTATGGTTTATAGTTGTGGTGTTCTCACAGGAGATAAAACCTTTAGCTTCACTATATACATTCATTAATAATATTTATTTAGATTAGTAAGCTTTCTTTTAAGTTATCAAATGTTAGTTATTTATTTTAATACACTACTTTGATTCTTGTTATCAAAAACCTTATTCTCAAATATGAAAACTTGAGCAATTTAATTCAAAGTTTTAAAATATTAGGCAAGTTATGTTGTTGAAAACTAAACTTTGAATTTTTTGGTTTTAAAGCATTTTGGTTGATTTTCAGAAGAAAAAAAAAACTATGTTATTAATTGATATATTCCCACCTAATACTCACAATGTGAGACCCTTACAAGATGATATCAAGGCAAATGAGTGCTATAAGAGGTCAAGAGTGAAGATTAGGTTTGCAATTAGCAATCAAAGCCTAGTTGGTCATTCTGGTAATAGCTTTAGGTAGCTAGTACAAATAGCTAATTTTAGGATATAGTTTCACAAGATAGATTTTGATGAACGAACATGTTACTCATTTTGGAGAACGGGTAAGGAATATACTTTTTGTATCTCTTTAGTGAACTCAATTTGGTTTTCTCTGGTTATGGATCCCTTTATGAGTGGGGGAAAATCTCACTTTATACCCATTAAGCCCAAACTATTTACCCTTTAATATCCAAGCCTAAACTATTTACTTTTCCTACCTATGCAGTCCAAACTATTTACCCGGCCCACTCAGCTATTTGCCTTCTCATTTGAAGTACAGAATGTTAAAAATATTCAGCTTCATTTTTGCAAGCTTACCTGGTAGTGGACTTGAATGGATCTACTTCTTCTCATTCAGATCAATCTTCATTGAGAAGGTCAACCAATCTATTGCTCTATCTCCTTTCGTTATGATTTTTGTGTATGTATGAAGACCCACCATTGTTGAGCTTGAAGCTCCTGAAATATTTATTTTTTTGAAGAGTTATTGTTTGATTTGAAGCTCAATTTTTTTTTTTTGAAAATTTCTTGTTTGATTCAAAGTGGGTGTTATTAAATATTGCTTATAATACTTTCTGGAATCTCATATTGAAATTTAATCTCATTTGAAGTTGATTTGAGGTGACTGAGATCGAATCTTTTAGTTGAAAATCGAATACGAACACAATTACCTAACAGTATACCATTACAGTATACAATATATTGTAGGAGTATACAGCTATAATGCAACTGTATACTATTATAGTACATAATGTACTGTAACGGTATATTGTAATAATGTGCAATATACTGCAACAATATGCTGCAATAGTATACAATATATCATAATAGTATACCATTTAAATGTAATAGTATAACGTTGAATGAACAACATAAAATATGTTGTAATATTATACAATATACTATAATAGTATATGACACATGTTATTTGTTAAATCACCTAGGTGCTATTGTGGAAAGCTAAAATTATAGTGATAGCCCGAATTTTGTTGTTGATAATTAAGAAAACAAAAATTGTCCACCAATGAAGAAGCTTTGATTTGAGAATTAAAAGCGTAATATAATTATTTGGATTTTGAATTTGGATGAGTATTATTAAAGCTTGTTAAAGATGCTTGTAAGATTAATATTGAAGTTTAAGTTCATTTAGAATTATTTTGAAGTGGGTTTGGTGGTTCCACAAAAGTTAAAAAATTAATAACCTTGATCAAAGAGATAATTGTCAAGCCTCTCAACAATTAGATTGCAATTCCGCAGAGTCATTGACCGTTAAAGCTTGATTCTGTCTTTTTGATATTACTGCCGAACATTCTTTTAACAAAGAAGTGTTTAAGTTAAGTGGAATTGGGGACGGAGATGGGGATGATCGGGTAAATAGTTTGGAATAAGTAGAAGCGAGTAAATATTTTAGGTTGTGTGGGTACTTGTGAATTTATCCATTATGAGTTCAATCTCTTTGCCCTTGGATTGAATATCCATCTTTCTTCTAATTTCTGTTTCGCCCTTGTCTAATTTCTTGTGTTGTCCCCTTTATCTTATCTTGTTTCTTTAGTTGTTTATGCTTATTTTATTTGCTTCCTTGTATTTGAGTTCGTATCATTAATATCACATTTAAAATAAAAAATTATAATCATCGAATTACAAGAAATAATCTAAACCAGCTGGCCTCATTCAACCGCAGTAGGAAATCATCCATAAGAACTGAGCGCTGTTAGACTTCCCTATTATCCAGAATACTTGTTAACAATCGAAAGCAAAGTCTACTACATTGCCTGAAAAGTAGCAGATCATGATCTGTTCTGAAAAAGGAAATTGCGGTACACTTCCAATTAAATCCTCAATACATTGAACAATAGTTGATCAAAGTAAAGCCATTCTTTGACAAGTTCAAGTCTCCATATTTAAAGGAAAAAATGCATCAGTTAGGCCAAATGGATTAACCATTCTACACCCGTGTCCAATCAAATTTCTGTGCAAATACAGTGGAGTGAGTAACTGAAGGCTTCAGAGATGTTATACCACACATCATCTTTGAAATTTAAACACGAATGACTTCATAAAAGGAGGATCTGAGCACTACAGAGGAAGAATGCCAAGACTACTGCTTAGCTTCTAGTGCAGATTCTATGCGTTGCATCAACGTCGGAGCATTGAGTGCGCCCTCCTGAAACAAGACGTTAAAGCAGTTATATACACAAGATACACTTAAGCCAAAAACAAAATCAACTAGAAAATTTGCAAAAGAAAAAACAAAAGATCCACCAAACCCTCATGTCTTGTTGCTGATTTGCAGGACTAGCATTCTCCTTGCTCAATAAATTTTAAAAGCTACAAGCACTTTCCAAGATCCCCACCTTTGCTCCAGTTTCCGGTATCTTGATTGTTTTCAATCACTTATTCGAGCATTTCTTTTTCTACTCTTTTTTTTGGGCTTTGGGTGTACGTGTGCAATAAGGTGAAGAGGCATGATATGGTCACAAATAATAAATAGTTAAAAAACTAAGTTGTAAAGAGGAATTTTATCTGCTTGGTAACTACAATCTTATGGCTTTTCCTTACTACCAATGTCATTCAAGAAGAAATTCTCGTAGCTTGCTATTCAAAAAACCAACATGAAAACAAGTAAAATAAAAAGGGCTATTCCACTTACAAAGCGATCACAGACTTCTCCATCCTTGAACAATATGAAGGTTGGCAGTGCCTGTATTTTGTACTTATCTGCGATGGCTGGGTACTTCTCTGAATCAATTTTCACCACTTGAATTTTATCTTTCATCGATTCACCAACTTCATTTAGAATAGGAACCATAAACTGGCAAGGACCACACCTGCAATCCAGAGTTTAGATTAGTTCTTAAATGAAATGGATGTACGTCACATTATTGAGATATGCAAGTAGTTTGGGAAATTCTCTCATTATTATGTCTCTGGAAACTATAGCCATGTTTTTGACACCACTGAATTCGAAGAACTACAGATTGAGACAATTAGCTATATCTACTTAACAATATTGTACGCATTCATATTCTTCTCCTTTTGATGTAAAGAAATGACACTGAATGCAGCCCACGAGAGTCACAGACTGAAGCATTTACAACTATTTTTTCAAGAAAGCGTGAAGGTTGCCGGGGAGGATAAAACTAAAACGAATAGAACAGCATACCAGGTAGCATAGAAGTCAACCAATAATGGTTTCTCAGATTTCTCCAACAATTCTTCAAAGGAAGAAAACGTTTCCTTCTTTGCTTCAACCTAATTAACAGATACGAGTCAATCAGAAAATTGATTTAATCAAACTAATGCAATTCAGCAGTCTCATGCTGATTTCATTGCAAAACATCAAGTTTTAACATAGTAAATGCAGCACTAAACAAGAAGGCAATGAACAAATAGAAAAACAGAAGTCCATGATCCTCCAACAGCATATCGCTAATGATGAATGAATAGCAAGTAAATGAAAAGTTACTATATCTTATTTTCTGACAGTCTGCGTCTACTGTATTTTGTTATCTCACTTGGTTAAAGTAGTACTCTCTCTTAAACTTTTATATGAAACAAAAGAATGGTTCACTTTCCACAATATATATAAGTATACAACTACTAATTTGTCCCCAACAATAAAGAATATTGTTTATTGCATCTGAGCCGAGGGTATACCCTACTAGTGGGATTACACTGGTTTTTTCTTTGTTGTTGTTTTTATTTTGCAACATCATAAAATATTTGACACACTTTAAAAAATATACAGTGAATTTGATACTACTCTCAGTTCTTTCAAGAATTCAAATTTCATCCAAGCAAAAATTTCCTTTAGTGAATGGTGTAACATTTTCCCCCTTTGCACTAGCTTATCAATACTAACATTTTCCCCCTTTGCACTAGAAAAGAGCTTTAGACTAAAAATTGAAGTACAGGAAATTAAACAACAGGTTAGTAAAATAGAAATTAAATAGCAGGTCACATCTTTAGTAAAATAGAAAATACAGTTAACAATAGTAAACTGGAACTCATTGTCGACCTAATTTCTCGTAACACTATTCATTTCATTTCCCACATTAATTAGATAATCAAAGAAAGTTAACATACACAGCTGAAAACAAACGAAATATTTTAAAAAATAAATAAATAACACCAATTTTAGGATTTGGGATAAAGTAAACGGAAATACCAGAGGAACAAAACGTGAAGTCCCTTTATTGGATTTCAACCCACAGTTTCCAATTTGAAGACGTCGAAGCTCTCTAGGAAATTGCAAGGAAGACAAGTATGTAAGCTTTACGGAAGAATAGCAATTCGCCGACGAAGAAGTCAAAGCTCCGGCTCCGGTTCCGGCAGCAGCTATAGAAATTGCCATTTTTAGAAGCGAAGAAAATGCGAGAAAGTTGGAAGATTATGCGTTTGAGGGAGGGAGTGCGAAGATACAGATTGAAGAAATGAGATACTTCTACCTTGTATTTGGATTAGGTGCGGTGGGTTGTAGAGTAAGGAATAAAAAGTCAACCAACTGGGAAACGCTGATTGGTTGGAATAGAGAAAGCTTGGTTTTTATCGTACCTTTCAAGTTTTATATCTACGACTCCTAATGCAAAAAAGTATCTTGCACGCCTTTCTTTGATTTTGTTACACACTAATTACCTATTATATAAGGTTAAAATGCAATTATTGTTCTTGTGGTTTCCTTGGTTAAGCAAAGTATAGTTTTGTCTTAAGAGTTTTATATACTTTCATCATTTTTGAAAAAAAAAAAAAAATGTTAAACAATCTTTTTTGATGTAACTCCTATTATCTCCATTAATCTAATTGTTGAAAATATTTTGTGAAGGGAAGAAAGATTTTCTTGTTGAATTCCGAGAAGAACAACCTCCGAGAGCTCCTTATTTTGAAAACTTGAGTTATTTGAAATGACAAATACTTTGTAATTCATACGGTTTCTAGTTATAAAATATTTGTTCCATAGTTTGTATAATAATTAAAATATATACAATGAATCTAGATGTGTTGGCCCAAGTGAAGTTTGTTTTGAAGATTGACAAAAGAACTCAGGCATGAACCAGGTTCATCCCATGTGTACACAGACATGGGCAGATTCGAGAATAAAGGATGCACGTGAAGGAGATAAGCTTAACTTGTTATATTTGATATCTCCTTATCGAAAAGGTTGCATAATTGATACGGGGAAGAACTCCTTACTCAAAGAGAACACTATCCAAGATAAGGGAGGAGTTAGAAGTTGAGGTTAACTAGAATTCTTTCACCAAGGAAGAGTAGCATTAGAACTCTAGTTATTTCTTAATCTACTAACTTTATATATTGCAGGATGTTCTCGTTTTACAGGTACGCATAAAAGCTAAAGTTAAACGTGAGTTGAGAGCAAAATAGCATGGCATTTTGCAAGCAATTTTTGTGTGATTCAAGTGTGCGAACCTGAAGCTATATGAACCAGATAGAAGAACCAATTCCAAGTGTCTGTCTTTTATTCTAGTTTCATTGTAGTAGGTGGTTTTCAAATTGTACCTTTCAGCTTTATCTAGAATCAATTGTAATAGGTACTCTAAGTATTCAAGTTAGAGTTAATTTGAAGTTGTCACAACAGTTAGAGGTTGGTTGCCACAACTGTATTAAAGGAAATCCTTAGGTTTACAAAGAGTTTTGTAAATGTTGTTTTGGCTCAGTGATTTAGTGAAGCGTTGGGGAAAATCCTACTGAGTAGTAGGTCGTAATTTTTTCAACTTTTGAGCCGGGTGTTTTTCACGTAATAATACTTGTGTTCTTTACTTTCCGCATTTACTATTTCAGCAATAATAGGTTAAGAAACACTTAGAAGAACCAGGTCATTGTATAATCAGTGAACGTAAAAAATTGGACACCACACAAATCATCCCCCTCCCCCTCTTGTGTGGCATTGACGTATAAAATATCAATTGGTATCAGGGGGGTTATCCTTGAAGAGGCTAACACCTTAGGAGAAGATCAAGATGAGTGCACCACCTGGAAACTGGGAAGAGCAATCCACTGCTAGGCCACCACTCTTCAACGGCCAGTACTACTCTTGGTGAAAAAATAGTATGAGAGATCACATTATAGGAGAGGACTATGAGCTATGTGACATTGTCACCGATGATCCACTGGCTACCCTGAAGAAAAATGCTGAAGGAGTAGATGTGCCAAAGACAAGAGTTGATTGCATTGTTGAGGACTTGAAGAAATGGGAGAAGAACGCTAAAGCCAAGAAATGGCTTGTTTGTGGACTTGGTCCAAATGAGTACAGTAGAATCCAAAGATGTACCACTGCTAAGGAAATCTGGGACACTCTGCAAGTGGCTCATGAAGGAATACCTCAAGTGAAGAGATCCAGAGGAACTCTATTGTATTCTCAATATGAGAACCTTACTATGAAGGAATGAGAAACCATTCAAGAGATGTACACAAGGTTCACTACTTTGACAAATGAACTAAAGTCTCTTCGAAGGATTATTCCTGAAGAAGATAGAGTCGAGAAGATTTTGGCAAGGGTTCCGCCTGTTACTTGGGAGAGCAAAAATTGTCATTCAGGAATCAAAGAACATTGCCACCCTCCCACTGGATGAATTAATTAGAAATCTTACTACCTATGAACTTAGGATACAACCCATGAAAATGGATGTGCCTAAGAAGGAAAGGAGTCTGGCACTCAAAATCACTGAAGGTTCTGATCTAGAAGATGATGAAATGGCTATGATCTCCAAGGACTTCAAAAAGTACCTGAGGAGAGGAAAGGGCCCTTCAAGAAGTGGAAGCTACAACAAGTCAAGTTCCTAAAAACAAACAAATGATGGATGATACAAGTGTGGGAAGAATGATCACCACATCAACAACTGTCCTCAATGGGAAATTGAATGGAAGAAGGAAAGATCTGAACGAAGGAACAGGAAGAAGGAACAGGTTCAACCTAAGAAAAGCAAAGGATCAACCAAGCTACGGTCGTTGCTTGGGGAGAAAGCTCAGATGAAAGATCAGATGATGATCATGGGGATGAACAAGCACTTATGAACATTGGAGAATCTGATGAGGAAACCGATGTAAGTGTAATTCATCTTAAAGAATTAAATTGTTGTCTAAGAAAGATTATCTGAGTTACTTTAGAACTAATTGATGATGAGGATGTAAACAATGAAAAGGAACAGTTGTCTAAACTCTAAAGAATGTGTGATTTTGAATGCTAAGTGCAAAAACCTGGAACTTAGGGCTAGTGAAACTGTAAGTGAAAATACTATTTTGAATACCTAGGTTCATGCACTTGACTCAATTGTCCTAGAGCTTAGAAAATCTAAAACTTGAAATTAGGAACAGGTAAAAAGACAGCTGATCACACACAACTCACTCTAGAAGAAAATATAGGAAAAATGAAAGATGAGTTGTATAAAATGGATAAGCAGGTAAGAATCCTAAAGGAGGATCTAAGCAAGGTCAAGCATAAGCTAGACAGAACTTGTAAATGGAACAGGTCCTCCGATGCACTTTCATGGCTACAGGAACACCATAGTAGCAACAAAAGAGGACTTGGCTTTGAGAACCTGGCACCTAAATGGGATCCCAAAATCAAGTACCTCACACTTCCTGGGAACAAGATTTGCACACACTGTGGTAAAACAGATCACTATAAAAGTGAATGCACTGCAAAAGAAAAGCCAAGTCAAAAGAACAAAGAATTTGTTCAAGAGAAGAATAGGCTACCAAGTTGGGCTAAAAAGAATTAATTCATTCTTTTGCCTATAGAAAAGGACCCAAACTAGTTTGGGTTCCTAAGACTAACCCATGATTTCCTTTTGCAGGTGCAAGTGAAAGGGAGCAGCCAAATATGGTACATGGATAGTGGTTGCTCAAAGCACATGACAGGAAACAAGAACCACTTCCTTTCACTTGAGGACCTTAAAGTAGGTAATGTCTCCTTCGAAAATGGGAAGAAAGGTGAGATCATTGGGGTTGGAAAGGTAGGCAAGACTGATTCTCACTCTATTGAGAACGTCTACTTGATCGATGGACTGAAGTACAGTCTAATAAGTGTATCACAATTGTGTGATAGAGGTAACATGGTATCATTCACCTCTACCAATTTTTTTGTGATTAATCTTACCACTGACAAGATTATTTTGTAGGGAAAAAAAGTGAACAACATATATGTTGTACATCTGTCCGCACTTTTAGAAAATGAACTCACTTGCTTAAGTCTGTTGGATAATGATCCCCTTCTTTGGCACAAGAGACTTGGACATACCAGTCTAAGTCAACTCAATAAACTAGTCTCCAAGAACTTGGTGATAGGACTGCGTAACATTAAGTTCAAGGAAAATAAAGTTTGTGAGGCTTGTGCAAGGGGGAAGCTGGTAGGATCCTCTTTTAAAAGGAAGAGAGTGATAAGTACCACCAGGACGATGGAACTGGTCCATATGAATCTTTGTGGACCAATGAGAACATTAAGCAGAGTTGGTAAGAGATATGTGATGGTCCTTGTTGATGATACTCTAGGTTTACGTGGACATTATTTTTAACATTTAAAGATGAAGCATTTAACATGTTCACTTCGTTTGTTATAAAAACTTAGAAACAACTAGGTAATCAACTTTCATCAATTAGGTTTGATCATGATACTGAAAATTTGCTGAATTTTGTGATGAACATGGCATAGATCATAACTTTTCTGCTCCTAAGACTCCACAAAAAAATAGAGTAGTTGAAATAAAAAATAGGACACTCGAAGATATGTCTAGGACTATGGTTCTTTCTAGTAAAATGCCCCATAGTTTATGGGCAGAAGCTGTGAACACTGCATGTTACATCATAATAGGTGCAGGACTAGACCTCTTGCAGAGAAGACTCCCTATGAGTTACTTAAAGGGAGAAATCCAAACATATCCCCTCTTAGGGCATTTGGATGCAAGTGATTTGTGCACAATAATGGTAAAGACTCCCTAGGTAAAGTTTGATCACAGAAGTGATGAGGGGGTATTCTTGGGATATTCTTCACATTGTAAAGCTTATAAGATTTATAACAAAAGAACTATGTGTTTTGAAGAAAGTGTTCATGTAGTTTTTAATGAAACTAATATTCTTTCTGAGAGGCAGGAACATGATGATGAAGCAATTGGGCTGGTAAGAAACTCAAATGAAACCACAATCCAAACTGAAGCTGCACTTAAGGAAGGAACAGGTGATGGGACATGTGCTTCCACCTAGGGCAACATGACATGGGGAACAGAACAAAGAGCAAGTGATCCTCAAACCTCGAGGGAACATGTCCATGAACCTATTCCTCAGCAACAAAACATTTAAGGAACATCTAGAGGAAACCAGCTGGTTGTGAAACCCTACAAGTATCAAAGTTCTCATCCCATTGAGAACATAATTGCTGATCCAACCTCTGAAATCAAAACCAGATCTTCATTGAAGAATCTTTGTGCTTTTGATGCTTTTTAAATCTCTTGTTGAACCTAAAAATGTTGCTGAGGCTTTGCAGGATGCAAACTGGGTAAATGCAATGCAAGATGAACTCAACCAATTTGAGAGAAGTCAAGTTTGGCATCTAGTACCAAGACCCAAGGACAAATCAATAATTGGCACAAATTGGGTCTTCAGAAACAAACTTGATGAAAATGGAACAGTTATAAGGAACAAGACAAAATTGGTGGTTAAAGGATATAGTCAAGAGTAGGGCATAGACTATGATGAAACCTTTGCTCCAATTGCAATATTGGAAGTAATTAGACTCCTCAGGAACTTGGAGGAGGAAGGTATGGTAATGCTGAGAAGTTACAATTACAAGGATGGAAAGACATGGTCGTTCAGATGGATGGGAGGCTGGCCAGAACTGAGATTGTGGAGTTCATGGCTAATTGTGAGATCAAGGATGGTGGGGTCACCAATGTGGTAAAAGGGGTAACGGTGAGCTTTGATGCTAAAGAACTGGGAGAGATCTTGGGTGTACCTGCTGAAAGGTACAATGATTATAAGAAGCTCAGATGGCCAAGTTTAGAGAATCTTCCTACTATCCTTGCCATTACAAGAAGGTTTGGTGACAATGATGAAGCGCTTGAGCCTAAGGCTATCTACAAAAGTGAGATGAAGTCACCCCACAAAGTGCTGCTCGAGTTTGTGAACAAAGTTGTCCTGCCTAGGCAGGAAAGTAGGCACATTGCTAAATTCATGGACTTGGTCCTTATGGAATGTTTAGACAGTGTGAGGCAAATTTATTGGCATGGATTCATCATCTAGCTTCTTGATAAGGTTCTGAATGGCACCAAAACTCACGCCATACCGTATGATTTTATTCTCACGATTGTACTTGCACACTTCAAGGTACCTCTTAAGAAATGAGAGGTTGGTACAAACAAGGATAATTTTGGGATAAACACTCTAACTTCTTGTGACCATGAGGTCCAAACCACTCCCAAAGAACCTGGTTCATCCAAAAGGTACAAGTGAATAGCAAAATGCGAGCCTTCGTACAAGAAAGTGGGGTTAAGGGTGCTGAGATAAATAGACTGAAGAAGAGGTTGGTAGAAGTAGAGACTGAGAGAGATGCTCTCAAAGCTGAGCTGGCGAAAGAAAAGAAGAAGAATGATGGCATTCTTCAGGATATGTTGAAACTGCTTCAAGCCAAAACCCAAGAACTTGGTCCTTCCCAGCCTTAAGCCATTCCTAGCCCAGTGTCGAGCAACCAGTGACCCAGTTCGGAATTTTTTTGTTTCTTTTTCTCATGATCCATCGTCTTTATTTCTTTAAAATATGGTTATCTAACATTGTTATGTAACTTTTCGATGATGCCAAAAGGGGGAAAATAGGTTGTGCTTTTACTTTGGACTGTAATGTCTATAACCTAATGAACCTGGTCCTTGATGATTAGTGACCATAATATGGAAAGTATTCTAACACTATGTTGATATTGAGCTGAATAGACACATGGCATATGCTTATGAAAAGTACAGAGTTTGTCATCATCAAAAAGGGAAAATTTATTGGCCCAAGTGAAGTTTGTTTTGAAGATTGACAAAGGAACTCATGCATGAACTAGGTCCATCCCTGTGTACATAGACACGGGCAGATTCGAGCATAAGGGATGCACGTGAAGGAGATAAACTTAACTTGTTATATCTGATATCTCCTGATCGAAAAGGTAATTGATAAGGAGAATGACTCCTTACTCAAAGAGAACACTATCCAAGATAAGAGGAGTTAGAAGTTGAAGATAACTAGAACTCTTCCACCAAGGAAGAGTAGCATTAGAACTCTAGTTATTCCGTAATCTACTAACTCTATATATTGTAGGATGTTCTCATTTTACAGGTACGCACAAAATCTGAAGTTAAACGTGAGTTGAGAGAAAAATAGCAAGGCATTTTACAAGCAATTCTTGTGTGAATCAAGTGTGCGAACTTGAAGCTACTTGAACTAGAAAGAAGAACCAGTTCTAAGTGTCTGTCTTTTATTCTAGTTTCATTATAGTAGGTGGTTTTCAAATTGTACCTTTCAACTTTATCTATAATCAATTGTAATAGGTACTTTGAGTATTCAAGTTAGAGTTAACTTGAAGTTGTTGCAACAGCTAGAGGCTTGTTGCCACAACAGGATTAGAGGAAATCCTTAGGTTTACAAAGAGTTTTTGTAAATGCTATTTTGAATCAGTGATTTAGTGAAGCATTGGGGAAAATACTACTGAGTAGTAGATCGTGTTTTTTCACCTTTTGAGCCGGGTGTTTTTCACGTAAAAATACTTGTGTTCTTTACTTTCCGCATTTACTATTTTAGCAACAGTAAGTTAAGGAACACTTAGAAGAACCAGATCATTCTATAATCAGTGAACGCGAAAAATTGGACACCACACAAATCACCTCCCTCCTCTTGTGTGGCATTGACGTATAAAACATCAAGACCCGTTATAAGACCCCCTTTAAGTTGCATTATCATATGTTCCAAACTTGCCATATATACACTTGATTCTTGGACAAGGACATGCTTGGTAATATGCTAAAAGGTGAGGTTATAAGGCATGACATTTTTCTTGATACGAGGCGAAGCATATCCATATATACACTTGATTCTTGGACAAGGACATGCTTTGTAATATGCTAAAAGGCGAGGGCGTAAGACATAATATTTTGCTTGATACGAGGCGAGGCATATGCCTCGAGACAGGGGCTTATACAGATCTATAAAAATTTTAATTCATTAATTATAATATAGCGTAATAACACAAAATAATATAAAAATACATTAAAATTTCAAGAAAATTAAAAATAATTAAAGAAAACAAAATAAATAGTATTTTTTACAAGTATAAATAATACAATAGTGTCAAAGTTACTATGAATTATAAATCAATTATAATGTCTTAATTTTCAACCAATTAGAAATCACAATTTCTTATTTTTTTTTATCAAACTTTAAATTTTACCTCTTTAAAGTAAATACTCAATAACTTTTATCATATTGTAATTTAAACATTATTCCTTCATGAATAAATAGAAAATTATTTTTAAATAGTAAATAATAAAAGTCTGAGGCATACAACTAAAACACGAAAATCTAACAAGTAAATATTTAAATTTGGCTATCTATTTTCAAAAAAAATATTTAAATAATATTTAATCTCACGATATCCTCAATTAGTAAAAGTACTATAGTTGTTGTTGTTTAAAAAATGGGATAATATGGTTCATTATTTGAGTTCTTCACAATCCTCATAATCCTATAAATGAATAGAATTTTAATCATTCATTTGTTACATAATTTTGAGAGTTAAGAGTGCTATTAGTAAATTCATCACATGATTTGCATATGAATTGTTGGGTGAGCCTCAAACATTGAACGTTAGACATGTTTAAGGCGCACAATTGGACACTTGAGGGAGGAGGGGGGGGGGGGCGTAAGTCTCACTGAAACATGAGCCTTCAAGGCGTTTGATAGTCTCCCGCCACAGGCTAGAAATTGTTGGGGAGCACGAGCATTAAGCGTTACACGTGTTTAGGGCGCACTGTTGGGCGCTTGTAGTGTGTAACCCTCATTAAACTAAGTTCCACACATGAGGGCGGGTCCCAAAAAAGCCTTTTAAAACACGAGCGAAGATAAGTCCAGATTGCAATGTGTTTAGTGAATAACGAGTTAGACGCAATAACAATAACAACAACCCAATGAATTCTCATAAGTGAAGTCTCGGAAGGGCAGATTGTACCCAATTTAATTATAGTAAAATTTGACTTCACGAATCAATTCATCTGCGTTTCCTCTAATTTTTAACTTTTACTTCAAAGTTCAAACACATCAGCTCCCATGTTGCCAATTCAATACTCAATAGCTTTATACTCAGGTTTTGCACTTGATCTGTCACCCTCACTCACCCACATCTTACTTCTTACGTTTTTTAAAGGATCAAATCTGCACGTAAGATGACTAAATATGAAACAAATAAAAGCTAAAAAAGATTATTCAGAAGAACATTGCGACAAGCTTAAAAGAGAGTAGATTGGAGTTTCATTTTTTTCTTGTTGTCACACCTCCATTTTTCACGTACCAAATCTGAGCCAGAACTTAAATCAAACACCTTCTGTGCATCAATAATCCGCCAACACACTGAAGACATATGAATCAAAACATTCCTAGTACGTATAAATTCAACTCAAACTAGCATTTCCCTGTTTGTGCATGAATTTTTTACCTTTTACCTTCTATTACCATACCCAAATCAGCACAAGCCTTATTTAATACAGCAAAACGTGTAATTATTCTGAAAGATTCCATTTTTAAACGTAAAATACCAAATCTTTTCTTGGTTCGTAATTCACATAGCTTTTCACATCACAGAGCAATTTCCCCAATATTATCGAATAGCCAGATGCAAGATCTTCAATCTCCACCACCACAATCGGCACACGCGGCACCACGCTCCGCCGCGGACCTATTCGGAGATCCAAGTGATCCAAACCCACCACAATGGCTAAACCCTACACTGTTCCAATCCCAAGACTTCGACCCGGAATCCTATATCTCCGATTTACGCACCTTTGTTCCTCTCGAAACTCTCCGTTCTGAACTTCGTTCCCACTTCACGTCGCTACAGCGTGACCTGGTGGACCTCATCAATCGAGATTATGCGGATTTTGTTAGCCTCAGTACGAAGCTTACTGACGTTGACGGCGCTGTGGTGCGTATGCGGGCCCCACTGGTTGAGATCAGGGACAAAATTGATGCTTTTCGAAATGCTGTTGAAGGATCTCTTGCTGCCCTCCAAAATAGGCTTAAACAGCGAGCTGATGCTGCTGAGGCTCGCCAAGTTCTTGAGCTTCTCCTTGATACTTTCCATGTTGTCTCCAAGGTACATTACATATTCATTCACTGCACATTTTCATGATGGAGTCTGAGGAGTTTTAGTATTCATCTCATCTGATTGCATTGCAGGTTGAAAAACTGATTAAGGAGCTCCCAGCAGCTGATTTGTCCAATGGACATGATGTGAGTTATGCAGAGAATGAGATCGAAACTGGATCTAATCTGAGCCTGAGGGAAACTCAAAGCATGCTCCTGGAGAGAATTGCTAGTGAAATGAATAGGCTAAAATTCTATATTGCTCATGCTCAGGTTAGAGTTTCCCTATTTTTCGATCAACACTTTATTGTCAACATCACTAATCCTCCAATAGGAAAAAAAGCCTCCTCTTTGATAATCTTATTTATAGTTTTGGCGACACATATAATTTGTTGAGTCTTTATCCAATTTGTCTGTCTCATTTGTAGTAGCCTGACTGGAGAACATTTCTCAAGATAATGTACATTGCAGGGTTGTGAGTCAGTATTTTGTGTTCTGTTTTCTCCAGCGGCCACATGGGTAGAAAATATAGTGATAACCTGACTTTCTCTGGTCCTTGATACGTGATACGCCCTTTGTTTCGATCTATGTGGTGTAGTTTGACATTGAAACTTGTGGCTATAAGACATTTGAAACTTGTGGTCTTAAACATGCCATGCCATTACATTTGTGTCCCTCTAAGTTGCTCGGACTCGGGTGCGGGTATCCGATACGGGGATGGATCCGAGTATCGGATTCGGCAAATCTAAATTTTAAGATTCGGGGGCGCGGATCCGGATATGGATACGGGTGCGGGGATTCGACTAATAAAACATAGAGCTATAAAAATATTGTAAATTTTGAGAGATATTCTGTGAAAAACTTACATGAATATTGTACAATTCAATTTTCATTCTCCAAGATGGACATTACTCTTTCATTGTTCTAAATCTGTTTTATTTTTGATTTTGAGAAATCAAAATCTCAATTTTTCTCCCAAAATTGTTGATGGACTCCGGTCAAAGTGTCCGAAGTCAGTTGACCGTATCCGGGACGTATCCCGTCCCCGTCCCCGTATCCGGATGGGGACGGCACCAAAATCGAAGAGTCCGTGCAACTTAGGTGTCACTATAAAACTTGTCATTAAGGTAAAATGGGAAGTTTAAGTTAAATTGTTTCCAAATTAGAAGATTGTCATTCTTTTTTGAACGGGCTATATAGGAAATGCTGCCACATAAGCTGGAAAAAAGGCAGTAGTTTTTGCAGTACCATTGTATCAATATTCAATTCACTTTTAATATTCTAATATTTATGAAGAACTGCTCTGAGGAGTTTAACATTGGTAAAGAAAAGGTTTACATGAATCTGGTAAGTTTTCCCAAAATTTTCCATCTTTGAGTGAAAAATTAGGAAATTTCATATGGAGAGGAGGCTATGTAGTATGGGCCCTTTGGATCACCCTAGGTTATAGTTGCATTCAACTCTGCCAGTATCTTCCTCTTCCTTTGCTTAATGCCATCTTATACATAATAAAGCTAAGTGCAAATTTGAAGACCATTGTTTCTCTGACATAGTGGTAATCCTATTATGTCTTAATTAATCATCTCATTAAAACCGTTAAATTGGAGCCAGGCCTTTTCGAATCTAAAGGGCCTTGACCACTTTATCATACTTCCAATATCAAAAGGAATAGGACAGTTGTTGGCAATTGGTTTCCATAACACTTGATAAGACAGAATTAGGGAACTAAACCTCACACTTCATCTTTGGGGGAGTTCAGTCATCGTGGTTTCTTTGCTCTTCCTTCCATAAGCAACAGTTCAATAATATCTTAGTTCTTGATCTACAATCTCTACATTCTTGAGAACATTCATATACAATCCGCTCCTTGACATTGGAATTTGCATGAAAGTAACTTGCTGTTTGGCCATTATGAGCTCCTCCATTGATAACATCCTCCTGTTCCCTAACACTAGCATACCCCAAATGCTGGCTAGACTCGGGGAATACCATCTTAACTTATGATTTTAAACAGTCCTTGTGATAATGTTCGACACGTTTGCCATCTTGTTTTTTGGAAACAAATTCCATATGGTCTTCACCTCTTCATTACCCTTTTTACTACCTCTCTAGTATAACAGTTTTAGGGTCATTAAGACTACTCAGATTCCATGTTAATGTTTCAACTGCATTTAAAAGAATTACTTAGCCTATCACCTTCTTTTTCTGATAACTGTCAATGTTTGATGTCAACCTCAATTTCAGGGTATTCCTCCCTTTTTCTTTGAGATTTATGAACATACCTAGAGTCGTGTTCTCCTCCCTACCTGACAATTCTAGTCAACAGTGACAACATTTTATTCTCTTGATCAGAAAATGAGATGCCTAGAAAGTTAGCAAAATTATCGGGTTTGCGGTGAGCCCATATGAAATAGGTTCCTCTGTTCGTTTCATGTTCTTCTAGAATTTTCTACTTAGTTTCCTTCAATAATCTTGAGGGTGAAAAATGTTCTGATTATATCTCTGACATGGAATCACATTCTTATCCACGTTTAACGTGCAACATCCTGATCCAGTGAGAAGGATAGTATTTCCCATTTGAGACTGGTTTAACTTATATGTTGAATACCTTCATAGTTTAAGGGTTGTGTAATTTGGTTACCGAAGTTGTCTCATGGCTTCTATTGAGCATTGATCCAACTTGGTTTGTTGAGTTTTAAAATGGTCGGAATGATTTCCTGATATTTAGTCTTCTCCTTTGTCACCTCCCAATTTCTCTTCACCAATATAACTTTTATTGATTTATATCATGTGTTAAATTGGCTTGGACGTTGAATTAAAGTCAGACCTCTGTATAGCAGTATCCCCTTATAATAGTCATTAACTATACTACTTTTCCTCAAATCGATTTTTTAAGTTATATTTTACCTCTCTATAACAGTTTTTTACCTATAAGTCTATAACAACAACAACCATATTTATAGCAGAATGCTCTTTGTAAAATTACCCTCTATAACAACCATACAAAATCTTTAAGATTACTAATAATAATTCTAAAAATATGCATACAATCATTTCCAATAAATAAAGTTTCTATCTTGTATAAGATATAAGATTTGCACAAGATATATTTTCCATTGGACAAATTCCAAAAATTATTTAGATAGAAAATTTAACTGTTAAGCTCTTAGATTGTCTTCAAGGGAAAACTATTGGATACCTCTTTGCTGAAAATTTGGACACGAACTTTCACCAATTCAAATGTTATATTGCTAGTAAGAGAATGAAATCTACGAAACAAGCTACAATTACAAAGTTCTTCCATCAATCTTGAAAGAATTTATTTTTGTAGGTAGCTTTAAAATATCTGCCTTAGAGTTTAAATCTTTATACATTTAGTTATGAATTTATTATTAATGTATTAGCTTGTTTTTTTGGGCAAGGATGGGGAACTAATTTCTTTACCCCTCTGGTGGTTATTCATTCTTTTGATGACTCTTAGTTGAAAGCAGTGTTTTTAAGAGGCCTCGCATCGCTTCAAAAGCGAAGCGCACGCTTTATTAAAGTGAAGCGCAATTCTTAAAAACATAATATAAACCTTGCAAAGGCACAATATAAAATTATAAATAATAAAAAAACTTCAATTTAAATACTTAAAAGTAGGTGCTAGCCACTAGGTACCACCAAATCATCCACAAACCATAGGAGGACAAGCAAAAACAAAGCTACTAAATTAATATCCTATTAAGATATAAGAAAAAATATAATCAATAAACTGAAAATACATATAATATATATAATAATTAATTATATAAACTGAAATATACATTTAAAAAATCACATAAACTGAAAATATAACATATATAATAATTAATTTTAATTACTGAAAATCTGAAATATACACTAA
>ML411835.1:0-24323 GCA_005239525.1 Nicotiana knightiana | reverse complement strand
ATATATATATATATATATATATATATATATATATATATATATATATATATATGTATAATAATGAATTTAGTCAATTTACTAAAAAAGAAAAACTGAAGAAGAGAAGAAGAAAGAAAAAACAAATATATGTGGACTTGACTGGACTCCACTCACTGAAGAAATAAAGAAAGAAAGAAGAAGAATATAGAAAAAAAGAGAAAAACGAGAACTGAACAGTGAAGACGAAAGCAGAAGAAAGAAAAAAAAGAGAAGAAGAAGAACTGAAGAAGAAGAAAGAAATCACAAAGCAGAGAAGAAATTACCTGGACGAGCAGAGTCGAAGCTCTGTTATGTCGAGCAGAAGAAGAAAGAAGCAAGCAACAGTCGAAGTCCAGAACCCTAGCTCTGTTTTTTCGAACAGTCCAAGAAGGGGAAAGTGAGAACCGTAAGTTTTTTTAATCTTTTTGTCAATTTAGGGTCTGTTTTGTATAACTAAAAAACAGACCCAAAGTTTTTTTTTTAAAAAGGGCCCTTCTGTGCTTTTTACACAGAATCGCACACTTCGTCGCCTTCCTCGCTTCGTCGTTTCCTCGCTTCTACCATTGAAGCGTGCGCTTCTCTTCATCGAGTCGCCTCAGCCAGAAAAAAGCGAGCCTGGGTCGCTTCGCGTCGCTTCGCGCTTTAAGCGACGAAGCGATCGCTTTTCTAAACACTGGTTGAAAGAGTCGGCATTTTGACTCTAGACACATTTCGTAGCTGGGTTCCTTTTCTATTAACACCACATAGGTTTATAAATGGACTAATAGCAGTGAACACGGAACACCACACTTGAAAATTTCTTCTTCCTAATCATATCTGTGCAACCAGCTTTGATGAACAATGATCTAGTAACAAGAAAGTTTTGTCCTTCCACCTCTTGCCATCTCGTAACACTCATTCCGTTTTTGTCCTCAATAGAAACTACCACAGCCGAAGGTTGTCACCCATCTAACTTTCCTAGCAAAATCTTCCAAGCTCTCATTGCCTGCACATCCCATAAGAGTAGTATTTTAGAAACTGCTATTTGTTTCAATTCTGGGAATTGAGAAAATCTGCCCTGACTTCTTATAGTTGACAACTTCCCTCTACGCTTAATATTGGCAGGGACAGAGTGTGTCTTTTATGTCTGGTTGGGATGTGTGATTGATTGGGGATGAGGAAAAATGGAAGAAGGAGATGAAGGTGTTCGCAATAGGAAGGGTAGGCTGAGGAACTTTAGAGAGTCTGCCTTTGGCCACACCCTCTTTAGACAAACATTTTCATTCAAGCCACTCCACCACTGGTACAATAGCACGTTGCCTTAATCAACACAGAGCCACGGAGGAGCTTGACAAGTTCTAGCAAAACCATAGAGAGCAGGCTATGCGTAGCTTAGCCTATCCAATATCCAATTCTTCTTTAACTAGAAGAGGTTACTATTTAGTTTTTCTTGATTTTGCATTACCTATCAAATAGCCTGGTTTCGTTCATTTGTGTAAATAGCTGATGCTTGTGTACTTTTCTATGTGATGATTGTTGTATAATAGGTAGTTGATGACTTGTGTACTCTTTTACTTTGCATTCATTTGTGTAAATAACTCATGCTTGTGTACTTCTCTATGTGATGATTGTTGTAAGTTAGCTGATGACTGGTGTACTTCTCTACATGATGATACTGTAGAATATGCCCTTTATTGAGAATATGGAGAAGAGAATACAGAACGCAAGCTCTTTATTGGACACAAGCTTGCGACACTGTCTTGTAGATGGACTTGAACATAGGGATACCAATGCAATATACAACTGCTTGCGTGCGTATGCTGCCATCGATAACACCAGGAATGCAGAGGGAACTTTTCGAACAACTATAGTGGGCCCTTTGATCCAAAAAGTCATCCCGCAAAATCCATCTGGAGTTGTTGGTGGATCAGCTGGAGATGAACTTGAGCAGGACTATGCAAAGATCAAGCAATATATAGAAGATGATTGTAAATTTCTATTGGACATATCCTCTATCGGTATGATTGTTAAGACTCAAGATGCTATATTATAGATGTCAGTTATGGCAAGATCTTCTTCATATGTAGTTAGTTTCTGTCATATGACTTTCATGAGCTTGATTTATTTTGCTTTACGTGAAGACACAATCACAAACTTAATCAGGATGTACCTTTAAAGAATTCATTTATGGGTATTATCCATTATGGTTTTGTGTAAGTATCCAGTATGAGTATGCCAATTTTTTTGTTAATTTGTAGAGTATTATGAAAAATCTGCACGAAGTACCCACACCCTTATCACACCCGTTCGATGTAAGTACATCAAGGCAAATGAAAGATCCATTTACTCTTGATTCCTGTACCACCACAAAGAGGTACTTATCATCATAGAGAGATCACTTATCAGAAAAATAAATCATCTTAGAAAGGTCTAACTGACCTGAGCATGTTCCAGTTTATCCCTCTGGTAGTTTTTATTCACATTGGTGGTTATTGGTCTGTGCATTTTCATATCCGATTGAAGCAATAGCAGCAAAATGACATATTACTATGGTTATTTCAGAAAATTCTGGTTTACATGTTTCAAGCTTCATTGCAAATTCTATCCTTAAAGAGGTTCACTCTGCCATCCAGAAAGGAAAACCAGTGGTATTCTCCCCTGGAAGGCCTACGGTGTTCCTCAAAAATTACAAAGCAAGCTTGGATTTCTTGGCCCATTTAGAAGGTAGAGGAAGCACTATCTGTTTCGTAGTTTGACCAGTTTAAAAGTTTTTGCTAATGAACCTCATGGATGCTAGGTTATTGTCCCTCGCGATCTGAAGTAGTCAAGTTTCGCTCTGAAGTTGCATATATTGACTTCATGAAACAATGGAATGTCGGTGTCTATTTCTCATTGAGGTACTATAGAGTGAAATTTAGTTGTCAGAGATAGTTACGGATTTGTTAATGCATCAATCAATCAAGCAACTATGCCTCAATCCTAAAATTGGTTGGGTTTGATTAAATGAAATCCTCAATATCCATTTATGCTCTATTTATGCACTAGTCAAAGGATTCATTACAATCGGACCCTCCTTTATCCAGAACATGGACCAACTATGCTTTGCTCTTGCATAGGTGAAATAATGATTTGTTAATGCATATTAATACATGTATTTCTCCCTCGAAATATCTTAACCACACAGGGTCATTGTTAATCTTAATTATGTTAGGTTCCAGGAGATAGCTGGGGCTCTTGATTCTGCACTTTCTGTTGCTAGTCTCGTCCCAGTGGCCTCTGAACAGAGGAAGCCTCAAGACTTGATTTTGAAGCAGAGTACGTCTCTTGTAGAGTGCTTAAGATCTTGCTGGAGAGATGATGTTCTTGTCCTTTCTTGCTCAGACAAGTTTCTGCGTTTGTCTTTGCAACTTATGTCCAGGTCAGACTGTAATCAATTAAAAAGATTATGTGCTTCTTTATATTGGTTTGCATGAGGTAATTGTATTCATCTAATTACTTAATGCCATATTAACTGCTGTGTCAAAATGTAGATTCTCAAACTGGTTATCTGCCGGATTGGCTGCTCGTAAAGCTGGTAATGTGGGCTCAAACCTTGGATCTGAATGGGCTATTTCTGCAGGCCCAGACGATTTAGTATATGTATGATATCTCGTCCCTGACAGTTATATCGTCGGAAATTGCATATATTATTATGATATATACCCTTTATCTCTTAGATGCTTTCTGTCAAGCAGTTCCTGAGAGTCTGAGACTTTGTTATTAGCTGAAGTTTTTCATTTTTCTTGTGAGATAGTGTGGTCATGTGAAAACCCCTCGGCCCTCTCTTGTAACAGCTTATGCTAACAAATAAAAACGAACTCCACATCAATTCAAGTGATTGATAGAAGCATGTCACTGATAATGATGTTTTCTCGCAGGTAGTTCACGATTTGAACTGTTTGGTGGAGGAAGTGTGTGGTGATTACCTTGAACACACACTTGAGTTGCTTAAGTCATGCCCTGCTGAAGTGTGTGATATTGTAAAACAGGGTATTTTACTAGGTGGGAAGTCCCTGAAGGACCTTTTGCCAATTGTGATGAATGCAATAATTGAGACAATAGTTGAGAAGTCTGTAGAGGTAAGTAATAAGTTATGATTTGTTGCTAGGTGGATAGTTAATCTTCTAACAATAGTAGGTATATCTAGTAAGCATAAATTGAAGGATAGTAACAGAGGGAGTTTTGTCAAACTGTACGCCGTTTTTCATTACTGAGAAAAATGTTCGATTAATTGGATCAACACTATAATTCTATTGTAACAATTTCCTGAATGAGCAATGTCAACTGCATGGATTTAGCTCAGTGTGGTTTTCTGGTTATTTCTAGAGTTTGACTTCAAAGTTTAGTGTAGAAACATTTATCTTAGAGGAACAACAGACAAGATCTAGGAGCAACAAATCTTAAATAGTCAATTGTACACATTAAGTTCAATGTTGTAATAGCATGAGCAACTGGATCGTGTTTATACTGTTATACTCTCCCACTTAACTGAATCTGCATCACATAGAAACCGCCATATTGTCACTTCCAGACCGTACTTCCCTCAGTCGACAATAACCTGACTGGAAGACCCAAGGGTGTTAATTGGGTTGGATCTGTTAATTGGCATCCTCAGCTTTCTTTATCCTTACTTTCTGTTATTTTGTTCGAGATTATTGGTCTATGAATCTTTGTTGAAAAAAAAAGAAGAAAAAAAAGAAGAGATCCTATTGGTCTATGAATGATTAGTTCTTTTTTTTTTTTTTGAGAAGGTAACATATTTGTATATTGATATATAGTCTTCACTAAATTTGTGAAGACATCCATAATTACATATGGGTGCCCAAAATAAAAAAGAAAAGAAAAAGCACCTAAGATCCTTGGTCTTCTCACAAGGAATCTAGGACATCAAAGATGGATTCATGATCCTTTAAAGACTTTCCTTTACACCAAAAATAGAAAAGAGCTAGACACTTCATGTTTATCTTCTGGATGTTACTGGACTTGTCTTCAAAACATCTCTGATTTCTTTCTTCCCAGATTGTCCACCAAATGCAGGCTGGGACAATGCTCCATCTCTCTTTATGGCTGGAAGAGTTGCCCTCTTTATTCCAGCATGCTAGAACATCAGAATTCTTCCTGGCATTGCCCATACAATTCCTTTTAAGCTAATAAAAATTCTCCATATTTGAACAGTGAATTTGCAATGCAAAAAGAGATGACTAATCGTCTCTGCCTCCTCTCCGCACAAGTAACATCTAGAACATAAGTGAAATCCTCTTTTACTTGGATTATCCTGAGTTAGAACCGCTTCCTTTGCTAGTAGCCATGAGAAGCAAGCAACCTTGTAGGGGATTTTCACTTTCCATATCATCTTCCATGGCCAACAACCAACCTGGTTGTTTGACAGGTTGAATTCCTTATATGCAGACTTGACTGAAAACTTCCCCTGCCTGTTCCCTTGCCATATGATGAGATCTTGATTAGAGTTGGTTCCGGTGAATAGCTCCAAGGTCTTGTAAAACTCAATTACTCTATCAATTTCCCAATCATTTCGAAGTCTTCTGAATGTAAGGTTCCAACCTTGATTAGTCCACACCTCATCTACATGTGCTTGTTGTTGTTGGTTCAATGTGTATATATCAGGAAAGAGAAGCTTCAAAGGGCCTTGGCCTAGCCAATTGTCTTCCCACAAGGAGATCTTCCTACCATTCCCAACTTTAAACTTTGCCTTGCCCCTCACTTTTGACCACAAGTTCCTAATTGACTTCCATACACTGACACCATATGGACTTCCCACTGGTTTGGTTGTCCATTCTCCTTCCATTCCATATTTCTCCCTGACTACCTCTCTCCAGAGTGATTGCTCCTCAGCCGCAAATCTCCATAGCCACTTCATCAACAAACTCTGGTTCTGTATTCTCAGATCTTTGATTCCTAATTCCCCTGTCTTCTTGCTAGTGGTAATGGAGTTCCATTTGACTAGGTGGAACTTCTTCTTGTCGATGTTGCCTTCCCATAAGAAATTTCTTCTTAATGCATCTATTCTCTTTACTACATTAATGGGCATTGGAAATAGAGACATCATATAGGTAGGCATAGCATCAAGGACACAGTTTATCAAGGTGAATGATTAGTTCTTGTTTTGTTATTTGTTTGTCCCTTCAAATTTGTTGTAGGACTTGAGGCAGTTGAAAGGAATAACTGCTACCTACAGGATGACTAACAAGCCTCTCCCAGTCAGGCATTCCCCATATGTCTCTGGGGTATTACGTCCGCTAAAGGTACATGTTAGTGTATCATCATTGTTTACTTACACGAAAATTTCCGATTTTTTAAAATTGTTAAGTATTTCGTTACTGATCTTCGTTCTAGTTTATGCCTATTTTTGAAGTTGAATTAATTCCTGCTGTTGCATACATATTTTCTCAGCACAAGATAATTTTCGAAGTCGCTTGGTGACCTAATGTGCAATTCAAGCAACTCTATTAATTGAGGGACTTGGTTCCGGTGCATAAGGCTTTATGTCACAAGTACCTCAATCTTTTTGGGATTAGTTTCTGCCACTTATTTGTTACCTCTGTGTTTGTCATTGAATATTTTTTTAGAAAGGGACTTGGGTGGCTTTTAGTCCAGTATAAAAATCTTATTAATTAAAGACATTGCTCGTTAGCAGAGATAAATTACAACATAGGATGCTGTTATATGACGTTAAAAAGGGGGTTAATGATGGATGATCTTGCTGTTGCTTACAGATTGTAAAAGGCCTCTAAAATAACTCTCCACTCCATGGGAACCATACAACTCATTTAGGCATACACTACAATCTCCGTGCCAACAAGACAGTTTATAGTTTTCAGCTTTTTTCTATTTTGTTTTGTGGATGTCCCCGTATCGACTTGGATAGTTAAACAGATTTTGCTAACTCATCAATACTGAGACCGCTTTATTTCCCGTTGAAATGCCTAAATTTGTCAACTGTCAGTTGACTTCTAAATAAAGTGAACCTACCCCCTTCAAAAAATGAATTTTGACCCACCTAGCATAAAATTTTTGCTGCCCGACCCCATTTACCTTGCCCGGCCACTCCTGCCCGACCGGCATATATACTTGGGTTTGTCTCTTCGGCTTTTGGGCTTTTGAGTTTTGAGTAAGACTTGTTTAGTATCGTAGTGTGATCCAAGGCAGTGATACTGTTAAATTGACCAGCATGCATTTAATCTCAGCATTACTATGTTTTCACAAGGTTCATTTCCTGTCATCTCAAATGACAAGACTCATTTCGTGCCATCTCAGGCAAAAACTTCTATAGAATTCAGTAACTTGAATCTTTGTCGGTAATTGTTGCTAGTAATATGAATGGGAAATCTGTAATTTGATGCTTTGTGCTTTCTTACTAGTTCATTTTGTGTTTTTAGTATCCATTGTTCTATTGCTGCAAAGCTAAATTCTATTGCTTGTGTAAGATGTGTAGAATTACAAAAACTAGAATGTTCATTATGAAACCAAGTGGGCTTTGGTGGTTTTAATCTTGAACCACCTCACGTGTTCCAGGAATTTTTGGATGGAGAACGGGCTGCTACATGTCTGACAAATGAGATCAGGAATGAGCTCTTGCAAGGTGCCGCTTTGGAAATAACTGGACGTTACAATGAATTAGCAACAGACATTGTCAATATGGTGAGTGAACCAGGGGATACTGACCTATGTAGTTTGGTTCCCCAGGTTTCCATTTTTCCAGATACTATTTATTAAGATCTACTTTTTGGTTTTTACAGAGTAGAAGAACGGAATCTTCGCTTCAAAAACTACGTTTGGGTGCTCAAAGACGAGCAGGAGCAAGCTCAGATGTCTCAGATCAGAATTTGTCTGATACTGACAAGATCTGCATGCAATTATTTCTTGACATTCAGGTAACTATCACCTTTGCTTAGTCGTGGCCATATATTTTTAACCAAGCATTTGTAGGGACATAGTGGTTGAGGTGCAGCACAATGAAAAATCATCTTCCTCTTTTTTGCTTAATTTAAACATTTCATTCGATCAGGAATATGCACGGAGCCTATCATCACTTGGGGTCGATGCAGCTAGTATTCCACCTTATCGTTCATTATGGCAATGTGTTGCCCCTGCTGAAAGGCAAAACTCATTAGCCTTCTAGTTTAGGCTGGGTTGGTTTGGTACAGAGGTCTCATAGTTTACCTTCTAAATTACTATTTCATAGGTATACTTCAATTTTGTATCAATATTTCCATTCTTTTCTTTTTTCTTTTATAGTGTCACTCCGATGTAAAAACTCTACAACAGATCTCATTTTATAGGAATACACATGTTTATGCTTTTTAGGAAATGAGGTTCAGCTCAGGCAAGTGAAAGTAAAGTCGTTTATTGATGAGGAGAATTGTTCGTCCCCATTTATACTTCCTAGGTTGCAATTCTCTATTCCCTTAGATTTCAGCTTTTAACATGTATTTTTATGTATGGTTACAAATATTATCCAAACCTCACTTCTCTCAGCTTTTCTTTAACAAAGTCGAAGTTAATCTACCAGCCCCTAAAATTTTCCTTTATGCTTTAATTTTATAACTTTTTCTCTAACGAAAGTATAGTTTCATGCTTCACTGCATCCTAAACCGGCTTCCGTTCACCTTCTTGAGAAAATTTATAAAGATGACTAAATATGAAACAAATTAAAACGCTAAAAAAATTATTAAGAAGAACATAGCGACAAGCTTTAAAAAAAGTAGCTTTGTAGTTTTTTTCTTATTTATTTTGTAGCTAGTAAGGTTTTTTTATTTCTATACACTACTTGAAACTTTATTACCATTAATGTCCGTGTTTTTAATTACCCGGTATAAACAAGTTTTGTTTACAAAATATATACAATCCATCTTAAAAGATCCCCAAATCCATTATATGTACCTTCAATCAAGGGATTTAGTTACACCTTTTTCTCTCCATTATTTTAAACTATTTCACTGATAAAATACTCACTCAAAACGGGGAGTATTTGAAGCTATGTTGATCTAGTTCAGGTTCTATCAAACCCAACACTGAATTGATGTAATTTTGAACTTTGCTGCCGTGGAATACTTTTTGTAAGAGCTCCGACTGCCCTCAACTGCTTCTACTTTCTGTTAGCTACTTTGCATTGAAATATACGGCTAATACAAGAATGAATATGCAGCTTGATCAGACACAAAATCACGGACAAATCCTCTAAACTGTTAAAGTTGATTAGTTGGTGTCAATTGATTTGGGATTAATTGATAAATTAGAATTTTGGTCATATATGTGTGCTGCATAGGTTAAAATCGCAAATGCGAGCAAGATGTTTTGCATTTATTTGCTTCTTCTTCATGGTCTAGCAGACAAATAGTTATCTACAACTTTCACATATTATTTCTACCCAGTTAAATATAATTACAATAATATATAATTTAAATACAAATTTTATACTGTGTGTCTTTTTTATATTTTGTATCTAATTTATACATGGTAAAAACAAATTTCATACAACTAATTATATATTATACAATTTATCTACAATTTTCATACATTATTTCTACTCAGTTATATACAACTACAATATCATACAACTTGAATATAATTTTTAGATAATATGGTTCAACTTTCATACAATAGTTAAATAAAAAAAAAATATTTATAAACAACAAAATCTAGTTTTTCTATAACTTTTCTACAATTTCGTAAATATCATGTATATCATGTCTTCTTCCTCTTCTTCGGGTTTCAATCTGAAATTAAGCCAAAATCAAGTCTAATCTTCACCAAAACACCCTCAAATTGAGATATAAACTCCAAACCATATTCTCAATTATTTGCAACGACACCCAATCCAAACAAATAATGGTTTTTGAAAACCCAAATTCGAATTCGAAGCTTCAAAGCTTTTTAATGACTGTCAATGGTAGAATTGCTGCTCTCTTTTCCTTTGCTTTACATTACTGAAATTAGGGATTGAGAGATAGAGAGAGACATAGAAGATAATTCCCAATTCTTTGCAACAACAACCAATTCAAACAAATAATGTTTTTTGAAAACCCAAATTCAAATTTAAAGCTTCAAAGCTTTTTAATGGTTGTCAATGGTGGAATCGTGGGTGAGTGCAAGATACGGGGGAGGGGGATGAGATGTGGAGAGAGAAACGTGGGAGGAGTGAAAGATACGGTAGAGTAATTTTAGGACACTAATTATTATCAATAATTCCCTTTAAATGTACATAAATGATAATTGAGTATATAAAATGTAATTATAGTAAAACTTGAGTAGGAAAGGTAATATAGTTTCATATAGTGTATAGGAATGTAAAAATTCCTAAATATTTTATCTGCGGTTATGAGAAAAATTAATGAATTGACAAAATATAATTGGTGTAGAGATAATATATTCAGTCTGTAATGCATACAAAAATCAATTCAATAGATTGATTAAACCACGAATATAAATATTATTTTTTCGAGTCAGCTACAAGATTATTTTTCATATAATCACTTTCACATAAATAAGGGGAACATAAACAGTCATATTATAATAAGATGTTTAACATAAAGTAAATTGTTAGAGCTGTGATAATTGACGCAGCGATATAACTTGATGGAGTTGAGTAGTGTTGGTCCACTGAATTGTTAGAGCCCTAACTAAGCTACTCGTCTAACATTACTCATGCAGAATTTAATATTTGGTAATTAAACATTGCACTAATTATCCGATATATATATATATTTTTTTTCTTTTCGCGACCCACCAAATATGGTACTATTTAATTATGTGGAGATTTATATTGTTTTTCCAACCAACCAAAATATGGTATTACTTGCAGAAGATTTTACTTGGGGGTTAATTTTGTGGGTAGCCCGATGCACAAAACTCCCGGGGTTCGGGAAAGGGCAGAATCACCAAACGGCCCTAAATTTCTCACTTCGCCTCCTCCACCACCCTTCCATCCCTGCAGGAACCAAACAGGGGTCAAAGCCAGTCAATCAAAAAAGACAAGTTTTTGCTATATAACAGGGATCAAAATCATCCTATAGAAAACATTTAAAAACAGTTGATCTAAAATCACTTGCAGATTAAACACCACAGGAGGTATCCAATACAAAGTCAATTTTCTCTTCTTCATATCTGGCAGTAAATGAGCAGATACTACCTCTGCTAATACCACTCCCAACCAGGAAAGAAAAAATTAAAAACAAGAAATAATTTAAAGCCAAAGCTTTACAAACAAACAACAAAAATCGCCGGTGGAATGCCTATTCTGGCCTACTGTTACAAATTGTGTGCCTTCTAAACATCTTACCGTGGTAGAACATTTCGTTGGTTGTCTTACCCGTCGCTGGTCAATGTGAAGGCAAGAAGAACGATACTAAGAGTAAAAATAATGGTTCCGCCTGAAAAGAGCCACATTGCTTTGCTTCTGGTGTTTTCCCTAACTTGGTTGCTCACTTCCACTTCCTTAAGGAGTTCTCTTATTTCCTCTATATCATCGTCCTTCGCAGCTCGCATTAGCCTACCCTGAATCTTCTCGAGCTTACGTAGTCTCCTACCCTTTGATTCATCCTTCATTGGCCAAAAAAGACCCGTCATCTTCCAAAGCATTATGCCCACATAGATGGCCACAAAAACGTCTACGCTGTAATGATGGCGTTCTCGTATTTCTCTTTGAGCACTATGCAGCACAAAAATCCAGATGAGTGCTGAGCTATAGCCACCATAGGCTTCCTGAATTTGTTCATAAAGTTTTAAGCCAGATGAGATTAGTTGGTCACAGGAATTAAGCCTTCAAATTTAGGGAGTGATAGAGGACAAATATACCGTCCATGCCATAGCTGTCAGCACAGCAACAAGCATGTGGCCGCTATATATAAGGTCATTGCAACCTCCTGACGCTTTCTTTAGCAGATGATACCAAGCAGATGATCCCTCAGAAGCTGTAGGCCGAAGGAAATCAATCAAAAAGCTCATTGGACCCCAATTTGGTCGAAACTCAGCATCGTATTCCCCAGGATCAGCTGAAAACAAAAGTGAATATAGAAATGAAAGATCATCAACAGACTATGTACGAGAATTCAACCAACTGATGTATTGAGATTTTCGACTTTGGACCAATCTGACCGGCAGTTGGTAAAGAAGAACTCAGGAAGTAATCTCGGGACAGAAGGGAGGATTGGAAGGGAGAAATACCATATGCTACATCCCAGTTAATGATGTTCCGTATTGCATTTGAATCGGTGGCATATGGTACGTAATATTTCTGAACCCAAGGATGAGGGTGCTGAGGAACAAGGAATCTAGCAGACGCACACCATGGTCGAGCAGATGGTAGAATTGTGGAGATAAAAGTTATGGCCCGAAGGAGCCTTCCAATTCCCATCGTGAACATGAATCTTGCGCCAAGCCCAAGACCAGGAGCTTCAACCGATTCAAAGAGCACAGAGAAAGCAAGCATGATAAACAGCATCAGAAAATGATGTAATCCAATTATCCTAGCTCTCAATATATTTACTACCATTTGAGGTACTTTCTCATTCAATGATAGCAGCAGCCACTGACCAACATCAGGAAGAGGTGGTGTATCCCTGTCAAGGAAAGAGAACTTTGTTTTGGTCATTTAGGAAAGAGAATCAAAGATAATGAAGCAAAGATATGGATTAATTGTTATTTTTCTTTTCTGGCCTCAAGCCAAATACCGTAGAATCTGAGACCAAGCACGCATGCCCTCTCATATAACTTCCCAATCTTCTAGGAGGCAGAGTGAAGTGGCATGTCATGAGTATAGCTCGAGATAAAGGTTCTTACATGACCACTTCAGGGCATTTTTATCGTTCTATCTGTAGGACTTGTTGAAATAAGTAATTTAACCAAATTTGCAGGATTTCACCATTTCACATTAATTATATCAGATTGCGCCTCAATAAATGACATATTTTTCAAAAGATAAAAACAGATAAGAAAATTAATGTCAACTGTTCCAGAATATTAATGTCAACGTGTTCCAATAATGTGGTGACACTAGAGGCAAAAAAAAGTTTAGTACTGATGCAAGCCAGAGTTTCCTTTATGCTCCTCGCCTTAGTCATTATTCTAGAGCTAAAGAAATGGAATCTTCATGATGTTCTGCTATTAAACCATGCTGTATCTCACTAGAATCTAGACAAAGTATCCTTACACAGTAAAGAGAGATGGCATTAGTGAATTCAGCGTCCCAAGAAATATCACACCTAATCAAGTCAAGCTAACCAAGATATGCAACACAGGTTCAGTCAAGACTTCATATAAATCATAATCAGTTCGACTAGTGATATTCAGCATACAAAAATATTACTTTTTCTTGATAAGGACATAAAAAATATGACATTGGTAGCTATGTCTTTTTACTTTGCTTGAGAATGCTTCATTACAGAAGCTTAGAAAAAATTCAAAAAGATCATTATTTTTTTAAAAAAGTCAATCAATCGATGATGTCTCGATCCAAACTAGTTGAAGTCGGCTCAGTTATTACAACTACTCTGTAACGATTTAGCTCTATTTCGGCGTATTTTCCGAATAGGTAATTAAGAGGTTTTATTCTTAAAAAGCATCAAGCTAGGGATGCACAGGCATAAAATACACCTTAATACAAAATCACTTTCCATTATTATCCAATACAGACAACTAATAACACACTAAACTGGTAGTTCACCAAGACAAGAATACCCCTGTTACGGAATATGTAAATATGGCTTTTTTAAGTTACTTAAGGTGTATATATAATTCAGCTCTCCGTTCCTCAGAGAAGTTCCCCATCCCCAAGATGGTAATGTGTTTATCATAGCCAGTTTTCTTCCACTTCCTCTCTTTGCTACCAAGCTCCCTCTCCTCTACTTGAATTTAGTCAGAAAAGTCCCTCGTCCCCAAATTCTAATGATATGGTCCACATCATACAAATTCAAACTACATATGGTTTTCCATTTCGAAAAATGTATCTGAATAGCAATATTGCCATGATTCTTGAGTTATTTAGATCACCTGGCAGTAGAATGTGAGGATTTAGTTAATGATGACCACATAAATGATTTTCCATATGATTTAGAAAGAATTATACACAAACACCATTATTCATAGGCGCAATACATAACACGAGCACAATTTAATCTTACTTAAGATTTTCATTACTTATGGAATCTTACGATCAAAGGACTACCAGACCAGTATACTGAAACAAACCGATGTAACTAGAAATGCACCACTCATTAGTGATCTGCAGTTCTGCACTATCAAAGGCTAGCATATTTCTATCTCCAGATTAGGAAAGTAGGATGAAATTAACCTATCCCTTCTTTTTTTTTCTTTCTGAAAAGTACCATGAAGATTGACTTTATTAAACTATCAGCTAGGGGAAGCTTAATCCCAATACAGAAATCCAATCTTGTTTTTTTTCCTCCCAGATTAATAAAGTCCCGCATTTCCTTTTATAGATATTTGTAATCTTAAATGAAAAGTTCAAAAACGAATCTATAGAGCAATCCAACTAAAACCCAAATCAGATCACATCGTTTAGAATGCAAAGAAGAAACCACCATTTCCATTTTTCACAATACAAACTAAAACTTACCCTTTTCTTTTTACCAACAAAGGCAACTGTTAAACAAGCTCAAAAAAGCACTCAACCCCAACTCAGGTTTCCCATCAAATCTGAACCCCATTTACCCAAAAATACACAAATTTACCAAAACTTCCAAATATAGAAAGGAAACTATTTATGGTAATATACAATTTTATACATACTTGTGCCAATCAAGACCAAGAACGGCAGTGACAGAGCGAACAGAAATAGCTTCAAAGAGAAGAGCAGAGAGCAAGAAAATCATAGCACAGATAAAGGGAATAGCTGAACGGAGCTCCGATGACCAGTGTTTGTAAAATGGGACTCGAATAATAGCTGCGATTGCTAATACGGTCCATAGTGCTGGCTGTAACCGGGCATGCCATGCCGGCGATATGAACCGGAGATAGTCCACTCCGATGTAAGCTATTGCAGCAAATCCTAAACCACCTCCTCGCCGGTTTTTCAAGATCGCCGGCGACCGCTTCATTTTTAGTGAAGTAGTACTAGAAATGGGATGATTCTTGCTGACTGAACAAGTTTGTAGCTTTCCTAATTTCTTGGTTTTCTAATTTTCTTTTTAATATTCTCACCTTTTATTTCTTGGTTTATAGTATTAATCTCTTACTAGTAGTACCTGTTTTGCTTATTGGTATTTTTTTTTTGTATAATCACCATAATGGAAAGTCTGTATCCTATGAAATGTAAACTTCAGATTTCCTTTTTCCCCCTTTTTTGTTGTTGAGGAAAAGAAAGAAATTTCTTTAAAACCAAGTCATTATATTCATGAATTTCAGCTAGTATACATTTCAAATTTGAGTTTTTCACTTCTATATAGTATATATTCAAGGTTAATGTTGCTAGCTGGAAAACAAATTAGTTTCATGTGTATGGAGAAACATTTTATTAGATAGCTAATTAAATTGAATATCTTCTATTCTACTATTGTGAATGTAAAAAAGAGAGCTCCATTTTATGATAGAAAGAAACAATTTTTTTTTCTCCTGTAGAAAATATTTGAGAAATAAAATTACCATAATTAAAGCAGTTTTTTTCATATTTTTTTTGTGCCTAAAACGATAGTAATATAAGCAGACCAACTTGTTCTAGAGGTTATATTTATTTTATTCCAAATAGAAATAGGGACATCTGGTAAATATTTATTTTCCATAAAAGTAACAAAAAAGCCTTTATTGTAAAGGAAGTAATACTTAGGGCAATTGCATGTGTATCTTTGTTATACAGGGGCTACGTACATGTAGTGGCGGAGACAAAATTTTTATTAAGAGGAGTCAATATATAGTATAAGATGGCTTCGCCACTCCATACATGGACATCCCCCTTACCTTGACCCCACTAATCACCTCAATTATGCCTAGTTTCTATTTCTATAAGAAGTATTCCCTCCGGTCCACAATAAGTATTTTTTTGGTTTTTTTCTTACGGTAAAAAATAAGTGATTTTTTCAGATTTCAAGAATAACTTAATTATTTTTTCCTACATTGCCCTTGGAGTAAATAATGCTGGAGTATGTGTTAGGGGTATTTATGTGAAGAGATAGTACATGTTAATATGATCAATTTCAATTAATGTTAAAAGGTGAATTTCTTAATACGTGTGAAAACAAAAATTACTTATCTTGGATCGGAGGGAGTAGTGAGTAATATATATTTTTTACAAGTTCTTTTCAAAGAGTAGAATATTACAAGTTAATTTGCGTACTAATGGCAGGGTTTTGGAGTATCCTCATTTAATGTAGCTGTACAATTTAAGAAGTTGGAGAAAACAACAAATAGCAGGTAGAAGCATTAATTAGGATATTGAAATATGGAAAGTTAGCAACTTTGGACACTTTAATTAGTTATTTAATTTTGCTTTAGATTGAAAAAAGTGTAAGCTCCAAGAAAAAATGAAGTATTTAGCTTATACCCTTCACATGAAATATTTTGTTGTGAGTTTCTAAGGAATTTTTTAGTGGATAAAACATCTAAAGAAACAATATGTGAAGAATAAGGATAAATCTGAAACATTATAATAATGCAACCAATAGAAGAATACTGGAGTAGTATATTTTAAGATTTCCAATGGAATACACTATGCACGAAAGGATTTAACAATTAATGTTACGAGAAAAACATACTCCGCCAGAATAAAACTTTTGAGGACTTTGTTTGGTTACAGATCTATCATCTCTGGAAAAACAAGAAAAATCATCTGCCATACCAAATTTGAGTCAAATTTTTTAAGAAGAAATTAAAGGTGATGTATCCAATGTTAATTCAATCGTCATATGCAGTTGATTATGTTTGTTTATCAACTGAATGGTTAGTTGGATAACTAATTAATTATCAGCCATACCAATTCGAAAAATACTTAGGATTAATGAAAAGAAAAAAAATCTTATTAATCACCTACTAAAACGGTACAAAATTCAAGCAAAACTTTAACTATCTAATCCGCGCATAACTACTTGGTAGAGCAATCTGGGAATAGAAAGTTCATCTTTTACGTACCCTAACAACAACCCAGAACTAACTATAAGATATTAATGCAAGCTAAAGTTCTATTTCTCTCTCTCTTTATTATATATTCTATACTAGCTTTTGGACATACGTGTTGCAAGTGTACCCAATATCAGCATGTAAACTATTTTAAACCAGATAAATATCATTGATTATTATTTGGATTATAAAAATGAATGCCACTTTTTCGATTAATTAACTTACATGTTCCTTGTCGAATGGAAATATCATCAAAGTGTATGCGGAAATGATACACAAGTCTACAAAAAAAAAAAGAAAAAAGAAAAAAAAAAAAAGGCAGCAACAAAAGACAAAGCAAACAGGTTCAAAATTTTTACTAGGAAACACAATTTTCGATCCCACTGCCAGAGATATATCTAATGCTATAAATTAGTCAAAAACTAAGTAAAAATAAGCAGTTAGACAAAGTTCCTTAAAGAAAGAAAAGATTACATACTCTAGTTTGTCTACAAAAATATATCTAAATTTTATAGTCGAAGGAATAACAAATTAGGTTAAAATACGGGATAAAAAAGTACATCTATGCGCAAAAAAATGTCCTCTCTGCTTTTTCTCTCTGACTTGGGAAACGTGCACATAGCCTTTCTCTATCTTTGATATGTCACTCTCATAGGCGAGACCTCTCAACGGTGTAAGCCAATTTATTATGGGAGAAAATGTCTCTTTCACCTCTGAAGACAAATCCTTTGAAATCACTGACATTAGTGAGGGTCAAAGCAGGTGGTTTCTTTTTATTAAACACAATAGGTGTTTCACCGGCAAGTTAAAAATTGATGAAAGTAATTTGAGATAGGTCTTTCATAACCTGAAGCAGGCATCAAGGGGTCAAGGAGATCTTTACAGAAGATGGGGCAGGAAGCAACAAGATCTTTTGCATAAAGTCTACCAAGACTACAATATTCATGGGCGTTTCATGAGAATAGAAAAATGGCTGGGAAATAGAAAATCGGCAATTATAATCCCGAAGGTTGATTACAACGTGGGTTGGTGCGAGATCGCCAACAAAATTCTCAGGTTCTTGGGCAAGCCATCCAGTCCACACCACTAAAGATTCACCACTCCTGATTTCTCTTGCATTGAAGAAATGAGCATTCAATAATGGACAAAAATGGCAGCTCAAGTTCAGGTCTCGTCAGAGGAAACCAGTTTGAAGCTCAACAAATATCTCTCCTGCTACCTTGCGGGCTTCTTTAACGACCCCTTCTTCTCAAGCCCTAGTGCAGAGATCATTCAACCTTGGTTCCTGAAGAGATGGAGGATGACAACGGGGTTGATAGTCACACCACTTTCGCCCAACTATTTTCTTTTTCAGTTCCCTTCTAGACAAGAAGTAGAGAGAGTTAAAATTGGTGATTGATTTTAGAATGGGCAAAGCCTCACTCTTGATTGGTGGTCTCCGGCTAGCGGAACTAAAGCTACAGTGGCAAAAATAGATCACCGATGGATTAGGGCTTTCGGTATTCCTTTACATGCATGGTCGGAAAGCACTCTGAAGCACATTGGTGACAAGTGTGGCGGCTTTATTAGTGCAGATAAGGATACAAAGAAGAGAAATCATCTGTTATGGGCTCACATATGTGTTAAGAATTTTGCACACGAGATTCCAAACAAAATTGATTTGGTTGTAGGGGAATGGTCTTTCGAAATCTCTAATCATCACTGACGCCCTTGTTAAACACACCGATGAAGCCGGTGCCAGAGATGGAAAAATGAAGAAGAAGAAGATTGACCTTCAGTCCAGTGACCATCGGTCCGGTGACCATTGGTATAAAGAAGCATCAACATCGAACCTCACGCCTCACGCCTCAGGTGTCCTTAAATTTTAAAATTCAAAAGGATATTAGGGTTTGGCCTACTAATGTTAAGTTAGTGGCCCGACATAAGGCTAAGGGCTCAAAACCTACTCTATCTCTGGACTAAACTTATTATGCTAAAAGAAAGAAGGGAAAAGGGTTTAGTGACTCTTCAAAAGGGATGCAAAGGTAGAAATGAAGAGCAACTGGGCCAACCTATTGTATTAATGGCTCAACAAAAGCTGTTGGAGAGAGAAATACATAAGTTATTAATGTGGGAAGTGCACGGTTAGCCATTAATAACACATGTATTTACTTTTAAGCCACTTTTTAAATGTCTTTAGTCTTTAGCCACTGCTTTAATAAACTTTAACTGCCCGGACGAAAATACCCTTCTGCTCATGTCCTTAACTTTTGAACTTAACTTCAAGACTACATGTCCTTAACTTTTGAACTTAACTTCAGGACTTCAGGACTACATGTCCTTAATTTTGAGCTTGAAACTCTAAGTTCAGGACTTCACGACTACATGTCCTTAACTTTTGAACTTAACTTCAGGACTTTAGGACTACATGTCCTTAACTTTTGAACTTAACTTCGGACTTCAGGACTACATGTCCTTAACTTTTGAAATTGGAACTCTAAGTTCAGGACTTCAGAACTACATGTCCTTAACTTTTGAACTTGGAACTCTAAGTTCAGGACTTCAGGACTACATGTCCTTAACTTTTGAACTTAACTTCAGGACTTTAGGACTACATGTCCTTAACTTTTGAACTTAACTTCAGGACTTCACAACTACATTTCCTTAACTTCAATTTTATATCATGAATCCGCCTTTGGATTATATTGATCTGTTGTATCTATTCAAATTATATACTAAATATTTGGATCAGCTCACAATCGCAGTCATATTTCATTCAATTTTTCATACCGTTGAAAAGAACAATGCGATATGGATGATTGGGTGTTGGTACTTTGGATAGAATATTCAAAATACAACAAAGAATTAGCTAAAATCAACAACAAGAACTGAAATGGTCTACTATTAATTATCATCTTGTGAAAATCCCATCAATTTTTTGAGACCAGGGAAAAAAGCAGAAGAAGTGGAGGAGTCAGGAGTATTTTCGACCAAGTATTCATCAACCAAATCTTAACAGACCTAGAAGACAAGGGATGAAATGAATGCATCGGCGTATTTCCGTTTTGGAAGGAAAGAGTAACACTGTCTTTTCATATTAATTTTAATAGACTAGTGGCTGCTTTTGCTCAGCATTAAAAATGCTGGATAAAAAGTAAATACCACTTTAAAAAGTGGCTACCCCACATAATTTTTACGTTATTAATCCCAAGCCCTCCTCTTCAATGGACCTTGTGTCTGATTATGAACTTGCATCTTCAGGTGTTGGAGAAGATGAAGTCGACGATGAAGCATACCACATGCAATCTCTCTCTCTCTCTTCTCAAACTTCCATCATTGCAACGAGAATTAATGATGGCAAATTCTTCAGACACTGCCTTCTCCGATCTTTCCTCTTCTTCTGGCAGTGACACCCTATTCCTACCCTGGCATGGCGACACTTCCCATGGGAAACAAATGGTTCATACTCCAGCAGTAATTGATACATCTCAATGGACCAAGATAGTCATGGCCAAGGCATGCAATGCTTTTAAGGCTAATTCGGCAGGCTTCGAGCATGGAATATTTGATATGGTTCTTAGAGTGGAGGAAAAAAGATGATCTCAACTCCAACAACAAAAGGGGAATAAAAGTAGGGAGAAAAAAATCAAAAAGGGCAAAAGTGAAGCACAAAAAGTGGTATGTACTGTGAACTGTGAAAAAGGTGGAGGTTCAAACAGGGGCAGGTACCACAAGACATTCTCTGAATAGAAGTCAAGCTTATTAGTTGGAATATAGGGGGTTCAATGATATGAGCAAAAGAAATACCATTAAGTCACTTATACAAAAATGGAGTCCGGACATTTTTTTGCCTTCAGGAAACAAAGACTGAGCACTTTTTTATGGTTATAGCTAGAGAATTATGGGGCTCTAGATGGGTAAAATGAGTGGTTGAAAGCCAGCGGCACTAGAGGAGGTATAGTTATCTTATGGGATAGAAGACTTTGGAATTACATTGATTCTAAGCAAGGGAAACATTCTATCTCGGCTATGCCAGAAGGAATTCAGGTAGACATTAGACTTTATTTTACTGGAGTCTATGGGCCTTACTCTAATTGGGAGATGGTGGATTTCTGGAACTAATTAGCTGCAGTAATGTCACGACCCAAAACCTAACCTGTCGTGATGGCGCCTATCGTAGAATTAGGCAAGCCTAAATATAACATTTCAAATACAATAAAACACCTTTTGAAAATAACAACGCAAATATTTAACATTTAAATAAGAACCATTCAAAAATAGAATTTGTCCAAAACATGACACAATCGTCCCAAAAGTTGGGGCATCACTGAGTACATGAGCGTCTAATAATTCGAACATAGTCCACAACAGTATCTAGAGAAATAAACTCAAATACAGATAAACTAAGGAAGGGAAATCAAGGTCCGCCAATGCTATGAAACCAACTCGATAGTCCTAGACTCCAATGCCTAAATCAGCAGCCGCCGCCATGACCAGAAATGCCTGGATCTGCACACAAGGTGCAAGGAGTAATGTGAGTAAACCAACTCGGTAAGTAACAAGTCCAAACTATGGACTGAAGATAGTGACAAACTCAACCAGTGCAAATAAGATAAACTAGCTGTACAGAAAGGTAGACATGCTCTTAAATCAATTAGGCAATTAATAACTGGAAAATAAAGCAGTTTCGTACAGTGTAACGAATATAACTTTACTACTACTACAATGCCAAGACACATACTGTAAGTGATGGAACATGCTGTCAGCCTCAATGCTCACACCCTCGATATCTCAACCACTCAGTACTATATGGCCCATACGGCCCAGGGAAGATCCATCCCGGAATATATACACGACGCTGACCATAGGTCACCCAGTACAAAAAAGGGCCAATCCAGCCCTATGGAGAAGATCCATATCCAGGTAACAAGTACTTCGGACAAGATCCATATCCAAGGAAGATCCATCCCTCAATAATATCAACCACGCTCACTGGGGGTGTGTTACAGACTCCGTAGGGGCTCCTACAGCCCAAGCGCTATCATAACATCAATATATCTGCTGCGGCGTGCAGTCCGATCCCATATCTATCACTCACAATCGGCTTTCGGCCTCACTCAGTCATCAACCTCTCCAGTCTCACTCATGGGCTCAATAAATCATGAAAACTAGCCCGAAACAGTAAAAGTGATGATGCAATTGATAGCAACTGAGACTGGTATATGACAAAAAATGCATGTACATGACTGAGTATAAAATATCAGTAAAACAAATAGTGAAGTGACAGCAAGAAACTACAACTTGGGTCACCACAATACCGGCAATAAGCCTAAACATGATATCTAACATGATCGACAACTCAACTACTTTATCACATAGGGAAAACATGATTATCTACAAGATATAGTCAATGTACGGTGTCATGGAGTCAGCCAAATCACAATTCTTATGGTGCATGCCTGCACGCCCGTCACTTGGCATGCGCGTCACCTCAATATCAATCACATAACAAGCAAATTTGGGGTTTCGAACCCTAAGGACCAAGTTTGAAAGCGTTACTTACCTCAACCCAAGCAAATCTCTACTCCGGGATGATTTTTCCTATCAAATCGGCCTCCAAATGTCCCGAATATAGCCGCAAGTAGTACAACACAATCAATTTAGGCTAAAGAGATCAAATCCACAAGAAAAGTACTAAATCATAGCCAAATATCCGAAATTGGTCCGAACTCGGCCCCTAGACCCACGTCTCGAAATCGGAAAAAAGTTGTAAAAGCCGAAAGCCCATTCACTCATGAGTCTATCCATACCAAATTTACTCCAATACGATAACAAAATCCCATTCAAAATCCAAAAAATCTAACCCGCGAACACTTTATCTTCTTCCCCCAATTTTCACCCCAAATCACAAATTAGATGATAAAATTAAGGATATAATCATGGGATTTAACCAGAACCAAGTGAGAATTACTTATCCCAATCAACTCCGGGAAAATCCCTTTAAGAATCACCCAATTCCGTGATCTCTAGCTAAAAATATGAAAAATGGGCTCAAACCCTTGATTTTGGAATTAATACTGTCTGCCCAGATTTTCTTCATCGCGAACATGACCGTCCTCTCGCGTTCGCTTAGACCAACTTGGCTGCCTCTCAGCTTAACTCATCGTGAACGCGTCCCTCTCCTTGCGAATGTGATACTTTGCCAACTCTAACCTTCGGGAACGCGATCAACACCTCGCGATAGAACAAAAGGCTGGGGTCCCCAGCTACCTCAATCCTCTTCGCAAACGCGACCCTACTCCCGCGTTCGTAATGTACTCACAGATTACACCTTCGCGTTTGCATCCTTATCTTAGTGAACGCGAAGAATAAATTCCCCTCAGCTCACAAATACTCTTCAACGCGAGGCTCCTCTCGTGAACGCGTAAGAAGAAACCAGAAGCATACAACCGCAGATAACAACTATCTCACCAAGGCCAAAACTGACCGTTAACCACCCGAAACTCACCCGAGGCCCTCGGGACCTCAACCAAACATACCAATAAGTCATATAACCCCCTACAAACTTAGTCGAAACTTCGAACCGCTCAAAACCACATCAAAATACCAAATTACACCCGGATTCAAGCCTAAGAACTTCTAAACTTTTGAATTCCGCAAACGACGCCGAAACCTTTCAAACCAAGATCGATTGACCTCAAATTTTATACACACATCAAAAATGATTCCATGAACCTACTCCAACTTCCGGAAATCCATTCCGACTCCGATATAAAAATTTCCACTGCTGACCAAAATCGCCAAATTTCCAACTTTGTCCAATTCAAGCCTAATTCTACTACGGACCTCCAAATCACATTTCGGACACACTCTGATGAGAGAATAAATTGCATAGTTTAACATGTGATATACCTTACATTTTATGCGCATTAATGATAAAAATACACTTGTTATGTGCTTAATGGAGTTTATTTCATGTGTAGGTGAAGTGGAGATGGAAACGGAGCTAAAGAGATGCAAATACGTCGAAAGATACGCGAAAGGAGACACCTGGGCGATAGCCGGGCGACAGAGCCAAACACCCTAACCCTACCTGGCGTTATCCAGGAGTTAGGGCTGAAACGCCAGCCCTACCCTGGCGTTAGCCAGGCGTTTGGGCGGAAACGCCAGCCCTAGCCTGGCGTTAGCCAGGCGTTTGGGTCCAAACGCCAGGGGCTGCCCAG